>JAHWXV010214164.1:0-11361 GCA_024586415.1 Phrixothrix hirtus | reverse complement strand
GTCAAAGTTGGAGTCCACTCACGTTAATTAATTAGATGGGGTTTGAACATTGCTTCTTCGGAACACGAAGAATTCGTGCCATTGCAGATTACCACCGTAACATGCGTCGTTTATACATAAGCCGACAGGTCAACCACTAAATAACGAAAAAGAAAAGAAAAATATTTAATCCAAACAACTCTTTGAAATAAAGCTAGAAGATGTGAAGACTCATCTTAAATAAATAATTTAAGAGGGCAGAATTGCACTAATAGGATTCAAACATACACCAACACTCGTTATGTATTAACTCGACATTTGCAGAACTAGTAGTGTCCTTATTACAATCGAAAAGAATTATCGCTGCGCTTGTAAATCAGCGCGGGGCCCACCTTTAAAATGCCAGCGGTATCTAAACAATATTCAAAGTGCCGCATCGAAAATTAAGTATTCCCAAAAAGTCTTGTACCTAAAATTTTATTAACCTATTAAACCTGGGTAACCAATTCTAATTAATCTATAAATACACCAAATGTACAGTTTCGTACAAAGTTTAAATCAGCCTGTTACAGTATAAACAAATGAATAAGGCTTCCCACCAAAACATTTTTTATAACCTAACTTAATAGGTAGAAAAAATTCACCTTTACAAAAGAACTGCCATCTGGTTAGACATATTGGAGAGCGTTAACGGTTTTGCAAAAATCATTGCGAGAAATCATTTAAAAGTACAGGTTGTTACCGTTGTTAAAGTATCATTCAACTTTTCCTTGTAATCAGTTAATTAATGTAATGGTAACACTACCTTGGTCACTAATCTGAGAATTGAAAAACCGTAGAATTTTGCTTTGGTAAGCATCAGATTTTAGAATATCATAATTTTATAGGGTGCCTCAAAGTGTATGTACATACATTAAATAGGTTGGAGAACCTATAAAATTGGGAAACATTTATATTCAAAACTAAAGTTTAGAAAAATGAATTAGGAAATCGCTTAAATTATCTCAATTTGATTATTAGTGGGTATAGTATTTTAGTAAAGTTAACTTTTCAGATGTAATGCATAGATTTACAATCTCTAAATGTCGGAAAGTTACTTATAAAGGACTGTAGGTTACTGAATAACTGGTTTTTATCATTTAACTGAGAATATTTTATCATTATTGTTATCGTCGTTGTAATTGCCGTTGTCAATGTCATATTTATCCTTATCATCACAGTTATAGCTATGGTTATTGTTATGGATATCATCATCGTTACCATTATCGCCTATCTTCATCGTCATCCTTATCATCATCGTTAGCCTTATCGTTATCGTCATATTTATTGTAATTGCCATCACGATCGACATCATATCATCGATTACGTTGTCGTTACCGTTGATATAATTGCCATCGTCATCGTCATCTTATTATCATCGTTATCGCCCTTGTCGTTATCGCTATTACTATCATTACCATTACCAATTCCTTTATAGGGCTCAGAATCATAACCGCGTGGGGTCAGCGAGTTCTTGATTCGAGCGTGGGGACGTTCTCATGAGAACTGTAATATTTTGGTTAGATGCCTCCATATTTATATGTATCGGGCCTTAATTCCACAATGGTGATTGCTTTGCTAAATTACGATTCGCTGGACTTGACCGAATGTTCCAAGTGTTTTCTCAAAATCTTTAATATTTTCGAAATATGCATTTAAAATAAACTTTATCCATAAAATTACATATTATATTGATTTGACCTTCAGTAGCTCTGATACGTTTTAAAAATATTAGAGAAAATTGTACCCATTTTCTTTAAAATTGAGAGAATGATTAATTAAATACATTTTTGCTTTCTCTTGCCCATGAAATATAGGTAAAAAAGAAAGTATTGTTTTCGACCAAAATTTTCGATGTCGAAATTTTAGTGGAAATACATGTTCTCGGATCCCTTGAGTACGAAAATTATGTTTTTGGAAATTTGCCTGTACGTGCGCGCTTTGTGTGTGCGTGCGTAAGTGCGTGCGTCCATGCGGGCGTGCGTGCATGCGACCGTGCGTGCAAACGTGCGCGTAAGCGTGCGTGCGTGCGGGCGTGCATGCGTGCATGCGTGCGTGCGTGCGTGCGTCGCACATCATCGTCGCACCCGACCGCAAAATTTTCACTAAAATCGGAAAACCGGAAGTGTCACTTTATTCTTGTCATTTTTTGGTTTTTTGAGATTTTTTCGAAATAGACTATAACGATTTTTTTTAAATTTCCTAAATTTCTTAAAAATTTAATGCCCTTTCATATAATCTAGGCGGGTTTTCATAAAATTTTCCGTAAGTCGAGTAACCGGAAGCACTATCGCCGTTAAGTCTGAATAAAAGAACTATGAAACTAAAAACCCTAGCTAAATGAAAATTTATAGTTAAGGTCACAATCACCTTGGTGTGCTAAATCAAAAATTTGGTTAAAAACGAATAACCAGAAGTACCAGCTTAATTATGTCATTTTTAAATATTTTCCGAATCCTTCGTTTTTCGAGATTTTATCGAAATCGGCAATAACGCTTTTTTTTAAAATTTATTGAATTTTTTAAGCACTTAAGACGCTTTTATATAATCTAGGCGGTTACTCAGAAAACTTTCCGTAAATCGAGTAGCCAGAAGTACTTTCACTGTCAGCATTAACTAAAAACAGTAACTATGAAACTGAAATCCCTAACTAAATCAAAATTTATATTTGAGGTCATAATCACCTTTGTATGCAAAAACAAAAATTGGGTTAAAATCGCATAACCTGAAGTACCAGATTATTTCTGTCAATTTTTAGATAATTTCCGAATTCTTCATTTTCGCGGTTTTCTTGAAATTGGCTTAAACTTTTTTTTTCAAACTTAGTGTATTTTTTAGCTACTTAATTTAGTTTTATATTAAACAAGGAGTTTCTCTAATAAATTTTTGAAAATCGAGTAACCGGAAGCACTTGGGGTATTAGTTGTGAATGACGTATCTCAGAAAGTAATAATTATATGGAAATTAAAAACTATATTTATGTTTTTTATCTTCTGTATATGAGACAGCGAGAATTTAGTTACAATCGAATGACCAGAATGCCACTTTATTCTTGAGATTTTTAAATCTTTTACAATTTTATCGAAAACGTTTTTAATTATGTTTTTGAAACTTGCTACGGTTCTTATATCCTTGGCATCCTTTTATATGAATTCAGAGGTTTTCCTAAAAAATGCGTTGAAGCAAGTTATCAGAGAAAATCTTTGGAGTTAAGCAGGGTTTTACGTGTCCAGTAACTTGGATGGATGACCGTTACAATTATTGTTCCCAAAATAAACGTAAATAATATTTTAAATATGATAAAATTTGAATATTTATGTATCTATATACGTAAGAGGAAGTCGTGTGTTGTTTGGCACCAGATTTTTTATATATCTTTTGTAGTCTATCTTACATAGATACCAAATTCTATTTACGGAACTAAACACTGCTAAAATAAAATTAATTATTAATTAATTGAGAGTAAGCATTTGCAACAACCCAAAAATCTAAAACGATATCAAGGACTTTAGATTAACCCAATAACAGAACAAGAATTGTCTACGCTAATAAACTCAAACAAACGCAACGTTACAAAGAATATAGCTTATTTTCAATTGAATTTTCAAATTAATTAACCCTTTTATTGTGCTTAACAACGAAATTAGATATTTTCTTCGAAACGTTACGTTTATTTCAGTTTATTAGTTTAGGCAGTTCTTGTTCTATTTTTAAGTTAATTTAAAGCCTTTGATAGAGTTTCACATTTTTTTGGTTTTTTGCAAAGGATTTTTCTCAAGTAATTAATAATTATTTTTATTTTAGCAGAATTTAGTTCCATAAATAAGATTTGGTAAATAAACAATACGTCTAAACCTTATATAAAGTCAATTATTTAAGATTATATCAATAAAATTCAAAAATCGTTGTGTTAATTGTTTATTTAATAATGTTTAAATGTCGCCCGATTTCGAGGACATTAAGTTCTCATCATCATAATGATTTGTATCAATGAAAGCTAAATTATTAGTAAGTTATTGTACAGGGTCACTTTGAAATACTTTTAAAAAATTTAAATTGCTATTCTCTAGCCTTCGTTTATTTAGATCTCTTTTGTTTGTTCATAATAGAAATTTAAAAAATTGCTTTAATTATTGCTTAGAAACTGCGAAAATTCTTGACTAGTATACAACACTGCTTGATGTTAAACGATAATTTAATTAATGAGTTCACACTTACTAAATATTTTTTATATTTTAATTAGGAATAAACTTATTTATTTATCAACTATTTATTAATAATAAACCTATGCATCTAACTAAAATTTATCCAAATCTTTATTTGTTATTAAAACATTTCCTTTGTGTCCTGACTTTTTTTTACTAAATTGTCAAATTTTTTCGTATGGAGAAAAGTACTTTAGCTACAATGAACAACGTAAAAGGTTGTCAAAGATAAATGTTGCCTTCTTGCACTTTAAATTTTATTTTGTAACGCTTTATTATTGTTTCTTTGAAAAAACGCTTGTTGAGGGCTTTGCGCCTCGCAAAACGTATTTAAATCTATTTAATGAAAAAATAAGTTAAGTGAATGTAGTAGTCTGACCCAGCTGTTATATTGTGTTTATAAAAGAAGACAATGTTGTTAAATGACTTAATTGTTAGTGAAATTAAAAGTTGAACGTTTTCGTCATAAGCTTAAAAATTAAATAAAATTTAATGTATTTAAAAATTAACATAAACATCATCGGAACTTATTTGTAATCAAAAGGTATATTTAAAAATGAAAATAAATTAATATTAAAATGAATAATGAAGTGCTAAAAAGTTAAGTATTAATAATTGTTGAATGTATAAAAAGGAATACTCATATTTTTATTGTTGTAAATAGAAAATTTATCTGTCAAAATTAGGTTATTTTTATTTTTATAGAAGATTGTTTGTGAAAACAGTCTTAGATTTCATAAAATATATGAATAAAGTCTTGTGATTGTTGACTTTTACATTAAATCTTCATGTTAATTTATAAGATAGATTAATATACAAATACGACTGTAGCAAATTGAAAGTTTTATGATCCATAGATTTGAACATATGTTGAAAATATGATTACTTAAAAGTAACAAAAAATATTTTTAAATTTATAAATTGTAGAGTATTTAAATCTATCCAGCCATATGGTGATTAGACAAATTATTTTATATTTAAATTTAATATGACGGCAAGAATTTATATAAAATTGAATGACCGGAAGTGCCACTTTATTCTTGCAATTTTTAAGTTTTTTGCCATTTTCTTGAAAACGGCTATAACAATTTTTTTAAAACTTACTACGAATCTTATGTCCTGATGCCCTTTTATGTAAACTTTTCGGTTTCTCTGTAAAAGTACGTCGAAGTGAGTTACCGAAGAAAATTTCTGGAGTTAAGCAGCATTTGGCATGTTTAGTAATTACGATACGTGACCATTGCAATTATCGTTCCCAAAAGAATATTGTAAACATTTGTGGACATCATTTGCATATCCATAATTCGTTAGAGAAAGTCCTATGTTGTCTCACACCAGATTAGTTTTAAATAAAATCTTTTGTAGGCCTTAAGAATAGTAGTAATATAAGTAAACAGACTTTGTGAACTAAAACTGCAATATTTTTCTGAAACTATTTCAAACGTTTTAATAAGATATATTTAAAATGTTATTTAAAATATTCAGAAGTAAATTAAATAATAGCGTTGATTTTAGAGTATATAAAGTCAATAATAATAGTAACAAACAGTTATGTGTTATGTAATAATTATTATCAGACAACGCTCAATAATTTGTTATTATTAAATTTACTCATGCATTATGATTGTGTTTTGTTCAAAAGCTTTAAACTATTTTATATATGAAAGTGATTTGGGAAATGCGCGCGGTGACATCTACTATTCAATATAAAATGTATACATTTTAGTTTTACTGTTCATATGCGCACATATGAAGTTACAATTCGACCAGTCAATTCATTTTTTGTTTAGAAGACATTTAAAGTCGTGATATAAGTGCATCAATTTAAAATGGAAAATTTGAAATATCGTGCTGTTCTTTCTTGAAAACATGCGAAGCAATAGAAATTCATGCCGAAATTGTAAATGTTTTAGAGAAATCTGCTCCTTTAAAAACAGTAACCTGTAAGTGGACACATGAGTTTCAACATGTCGCATAGGCATTGAGACTGAACCCAGCAGTGGACACCCATAAACTGCAACACCAGAAATCGTTCAGAACATTCATGATATGGTATTGAATGACCAGAGACTAAAAGGGCGTAAAATTGCTGAGCCTATAGGTATTGTAACAGAGCGTGTATAGTATATTTCAGATAAAGAATTGTACATGAAAGTGCTTTGTACAAAATGGTTAAGTAACTTTGTACATGTCCTTATAACATGTCATTACCTAGTAATTAATACATTTGACTAGTATGACTTAATTAAGTTATTAAGTTAAGTCCTGAAGATGAGATTTTGATAATATTGATACATGTTGACTACTATTAAGTAAAATAAACATCTACGCTCTATTCGTTTACTATCTTTGCACTATAGCATAGAACACTCCGCTAATATTAAAACCTCTCAATTGCAAGCATGCAGTGGAACAATCTTTATTATATTAATGAGAAGAATACTCAGGGCCAAAAAATACAACTATCTAATTCAACAATATATCAACCTGATGATTTCCGAAGCACTCGGTATATAAAAAGTAATTGTTTTAATTTTTGAAGATGCTGATTTGATTAACACCGAGAGTTTTCTAATGTTTTATTATAAAAGTTATTGATTAACAACACCTAACAAAAATTTGAATTTTTGTAAGGTAATACTTTAACGAAACTTAGGATGTAGTTTTCACAAGCATCCTGATTTAATCGGGCTCTGAAATTCATGAGTCGAGTTTCAGTACTAACTATAACTTTGAAACTTGCTAGTCAGGTAATGCTTGTTCGCGTGAAAATTTTTATATTAACGCCAGCCTGAAAAAAACTTAAAACGTCCCAGATTTTTTATTACAAAAATTAAGGTTTTGATTGAAAACTATACGTTAACATATGATAAAATCACAAAGAATAGAAAACATTATTTTTGTAAATTTCTTTCCACTAGTAAATACATTATTGTTTTACAAGCGGCTTATCATTTGTTCCGTCTACATATCTGTTCCTAGTACAATTAAATCTGAAATGTTAGATAGAAATCTTACTTAAGCTTTTTTAAAAATAATACTATAATATTGCGCCCTACACATTTTGATATAGCTCAATAGGTTTTTTTCCTATAATACACAAAAGTCTAAGTACCAGCATATGAATTTCAGGTCCCACATCATATAGGCTGTCCGGGATATAAGGAACCCTTAGTGAACACAAATCGTTAATCTAATTCAATAATAGTTTTGTAAATTTAGTATGAAACGTAACTAAGAACAGAAATACCACTTTGTTTTTGTTTACAAACTATCATATTACATTTATTATTTATGTAGTTTTTCGAGCGCAAGGTCGTCAGCTGTTTTAATAAAAAGGAATAGAACGAATTCTTTTAAATCCTCTAAATTTGGTTTTACTAACACTATTGTTTATTAACTATAAATTATTTATGAATTAATTATTATAAAAGGAATTTGATAAATATCTAAAATTGACATGTTTTATCTTTTGTAGTTACTTGTTTGTCTTGTGGTTGAGGCTTCGAGATGCGGACATTCCCTTGGTCTTCTTGGACCAATGCCATATAGTCTTTCGCCATGCCTACTAGAATTTTGCCGAATCTGGAGGAGTTCCACCGGCAGTAAGGATTTTTAACATGCCAAACATCACATTGACACGCTACCTACGATTTTACATCCTTATCCGAGAAGAAGGCACGTTTTTCAAATTCTTCTCCGCTGAAAAATGTACCGACCTCGATCAGGTTTGAATCTGCGTCCTTTGAATGTAGAGGCAAACATGCTAACCACTAGACCAGTTGGGATCGGCTAATTTTAGTAGGTATGTATATATAAAATTATTGCTTAAAGATTACGTCAAATTTGTATGAAATTTATTTACTATTTAGATTTTGAACTATTTTTACAAAATTTAAAGTATGTGTACACAACACAATTGATTGCAAATACTAGCAATATGAAAATATTTATCAAAAATAATTTATGGTCGTGTAAAAGGGACTTAAAGCAATGTCGAACGTTTTTAAAAGTGAAATTTATTTAAAAAAATGTATCCATATTCAATAATACCAGTATATTGAACATGGACAAGTAAAAAACCGGCGTTTGTTTTAAGGAAATTATAAACTTGCACAATTAAAAACTACTAGAAAGTTTAAAGAAGAAAATCAACTTTATTTTAAGCAGTAATTAGCCCATCAATACATTTACATTATATAATGGCTAAAGCTGTACAGTTGGCCAATCATTTCTTGTTGAATACAGTAGACTAAGTTAAAAAGCAGGGACAGACGGATAACTTTAATTACAAATGTTTCGAAAACTATGCAATTTATATATGGTTTATACGCATTTTTTTATTCTGCACACTGCGATGTATCTGCTGTTAAAGTAATGCTCCTCAGATGCGGACACTCTGCATAAACCACAAAGACCATATCATGCAATTCATTTCAAAGAATAATTTTTTTAAATTATTTGTTAGGTCTGGTTAAATTAAGTTACAATATTCGAAAGTTATAAAAAACGCTACAGCGCAATTTTCTAGGCAGACATGCACTTTCACACCCATAAACAAACTTCAAAGTGTTTTCTATGAACACAGAGATTTTGCGAAAACACCCAACAGTGATTATTAGAGAAGGAGTGGGATAGATAGAATAACAGCGTCAAAATGTATGTCAACAAGCAAATTTCAGTGAATTGATCTATCCTTCATGATTGACGGTGAATGTAATGCCAGTTTTTAATCCCTAAAGTTTAAAATATTAATAGTAGATAGGTATATTTTTTAAATTATTATATGGATTTAGTTATTTAGTTATTTAGTTATTAGTACGGAAGCGCCTCGGTCATAAATTTTGGACGCGAGCGTCGAATATCTTATCACCACTTCTAACTTTAGTACAAAAAACAGATGGTTCTATAAAGGGTGTTCCAGGTGAAACGGTTGCCATGATACTGCTGACGGACACTTCGCAACAACCGCTATTCTTGTGAAAGGCGCATAAATAATACTCGACTTGACTCAGTACACCGGCAGATTGGATATGGGCTGTTCTCTCTCGTTTGTCTGTCTTAAAGGTGGAAAAAGAAGTGTTCTTAGTCCATAAAGATCAAATAAATTTGATAAAGAGGGCGCCACTCAATTGTTGGAGATTAGAAAGTTTATGGTACAGCCGACCGAGTATCTAATACTAAACCAAACCTAAACTGCTAAAGGATGGAAAAAATGGATAAATGAGCATAAATTACGTGAATAATTAAAACTTAAATTGAGAAACAGTGCATTAATGGGTTTTGTGTATAATGCAATGTTAAGCTAAGAGTACATGTGCATTCAAAGAAAAAGTTCTATGATGACCAAAAATTTTATAATTGGCTTAATCATGTAAGCAAATCGAGCTAGTTATCTTAGTAGTGGTTACATATGGCCTAAATAAGTTTAATGTGACGCTGTAATTACAGAAATCAGCTCAATTTTAAAGGTCCATTTTTAAGTTCAGCCCTGTCGGACACTACCGCATCGAACCACAGCTTAGACGACGTGTCGGAAAATATTCCATAACACTCGTTACCAATGATGTTCCAACTATTACAAATATAGTACTTAAATTTGTTACAACTCATAAGCTTTATTATCTTACGTATTTCGTTTAATCCAAATAAACATCCTTGGTTTATTTTCATATATCGAATTGGTATTTTATACATAGAATAAATAAATAATTCACCCAGTCTAATCCATAAAATGTTTAATTATAAAAGTAGTTACTATTTTCGTCTATAAAAATTAGGCATTTTCAAAATAAATGAAAATTAGCTAATCATGTCAAAAAAAGGTCTAGTAATAATCCGCTCATTAAATTTTTGTATATAAAGCGTAGCATAGAATGTTTTTATTAAGAATTTTAATTAATGATTGTAAATGTTATACTAACTTTTCGTATATATGGATTTCTGTTTTGCTTTGTATAAAAAAATTTAATGAGTGGATTATTACAAAATCTTTTTTGGCATGATTAGCTAATTTTCATTTATCTTAAAAATGCTTAATTTTTATAGACGAAACTAGTAGATACTTTTATAATTAAACATTTTATGGATTAGACTGTATGAGTTATTTATTTATTTTATATTAATTAACCCATTATGTGCATCATGAACCTAAATCCAATTATTTTGTACATTTCTACTAGACATTTTGTAAATTAACATTTAGAATAACTTTTTGATAAAATTAAAGAGTTTGGATATTTTACGTTACTATTGCTGTTATGGTTGCATAATGAAATTATTAAGGAATTACAAATTAATTTTTATTCTGGTGATTTAACCTCGAATTAGTAGGGAATATGAGTTTAAATTTGAATCCAAAGCGTTTTCTTGGTGGGTGGAAATGTTTAGGCCTACTTAAAGCTATAAATTTGCACCTAAATTCATATATTACAAAAAATTGAGTGCCAACATTTGCCAACATTTGACTAAAAGTAAATTCGACTTGTTGTACCATACCAACGCAGTGCACATCAGCAGTTTCCCTTTTATAAAAAAAAGTACAATATTTTGTAGTTTTCCTAATTTTTATACTATTTTCTAAGAATAGAAATCAGCTAATATGCACTATACTCATACCGTGCAGCAAGTCGAACTCGCTATAAATTTTTGACAAAAATATCACTTATCGTTGTAGTTGCCATGCATTCTTTGTTTGGTGGTCGCAACTTTTATTGATGTTTTATCAATTAATTTTAGGTTAGTCGAGCGGTACTATTTATTTAAATTCAATTTACGGGGTCAACGACCACTAACCTCACTTTGTGGTTGCCTGTCCTTTGTGTATGAACAACCTTGAACAATCGTTTACCTGTTACAATTTTTTTTGTATCTCTAATTTCACCTCTTATCTCTTGAACAAATAACACAAATTGCAAACAAATATTTATTAAAATGAATTAATATCAAGTATACATATATTAATTACTAAAAAAAAAGGATAAACTATTTTAAATAGTTATCTATTTAATACGTTAGGATCAAAGAAGGTTAATTTAATTTTTTTTGGTTGATGTTGTCTTCAATAATACAGAATGATTAAAATTTTATAAAATCTACTACTAATTTTTACGGTAAGTGATTATTAAAATTAATCGCT
>JAHWXV010214145.1:0-17956 GCA_024586415.1 Phrixothrix hirtus | reverse complement strand
TATCCCCCCCCCCCCTACGACCCGACTCGCCGCATGATACTATACAACACCTATTATGTGTATTATAATTTCAACCATATTCTGAGCTGCTTGGCATTGCATCGTTACAACTCTGTCCCATCTGGTACGCTAACTTCCGGAATTACGTCACAAAATTTCTGAACAGTACACTAGATTAAGTTATTTCACATATTTTCTTATGGAATTACAAATTGTAACACATATGGTGCGCAATCCTAAAACTATGTTTGCTAATGCACCAACAATTATTATTTACTTTTAATCTAGTGCTATAACTTTAATTTGGAGGATACTGTTTAGATATTCAACTGGGTATTTACGCGTATATTTCGTCTTTAATATACGCGGTGCATACGAAAAGTGTCTATTTCTTTTTACAGGTAGTGTTCTGCGGCGCTTCTATAGATATAAAGACGCGGTGCACGCTAGCTTTCCCTTTTTTCTCTCTTTTATACCCTCCACGACATTTATCCGAGGAAGCTATTCTAGTCGGACAACCTTCTTCTGTATAGGTAAGATATCCGATATTCTCGAGGTCTGCCCGCTACTATCCGTTGCCAAATGTACCTTTCCCTCTTTTCTTTTATCTAGAACGAAACCGTGTTACATAGTCAGATCATTAAAACTTAAATCATGTAAATAGTAGCATTTTATCATGACAATGAAATCGCGCCTGCGCAGATCAAACATCTTTCTATTGAAAAATCCTCGAAGTTTGATATCATAGTCAAGAAGTTTCCTTAGAGGTTCCATCAACTACTACTCTTTTAAAATTGCATTTGCAATTGCTAACAATTATAAATATTTAATGATCGTTTGTTGGATTACAAGTATCGCTTGACTTTATTCTTAATTAAAAATTTAAAATGCTGAAGATTGTATGATAGAGACGTCTGCTAAATGTGCAACTTTAGATTATAAATTTCTGTGTAACATAATTAAATTTTAAGTACTTACTGTGATGTTCAATGTAATTGCTTATTTTAGTATATTACTATACAAAATCGATAAGTTCCTTATAAATGATAGAGAAAAAGTTAGAAAAATGAGACCCGAAGGGTCGATTTTTGCTAATTTTCGAGATCTGTTGTACTAAAGCACTTAACGGTCGTATATTTTATACTATCACCTAATTACGACAATTTGATATCAAATATTTACTCCGTTTCATAGCAGTACTGGTACCGTTATGAACCATAACGTACTTGTTATGCAGTATAATCGTAACGTTATCATGAGAATCGTAACATTTCGGGAAATATATCAGAAAGTGACAATCAATATAGCTGGTAAATGTATAAAAGCAGGCCGCAAGCATGAAAAATTAATTATTGTTTAAAATTTTTCAATAAGTTTACACATTGAAATAATTTAAAACTTTCCTGAATCGTCGCAATGACAATCTGGTTTCTATAGTCTAGGGACTCCATTAGCCTGGATCTATTGTAAAGATGCTCGACTGAGAGCGTCTTATCCGAATGATTTGGGCGATGCTTCGACGCGTATGGAATGTTTCCTGCTAGGTCAAGGGAATCTTCCGTGGATTCGGTCTTACAACCAGGAAATAAAATTTAAGGAAATAGTATTCGCTTAGGAACCTTTCGACTGTGCCAAATATTTTCTATAACGTCGAAATTGCGTTTTAAAAATAAAAATTGAAATGAACAGAGATTTAGGAATTTATCGAACGGTCGTCACTAAACTTATATAAAAACTGTTTAACAAGACGCAGTGTAGAAGCTTATATAAACTTAAAATTTCATCTCAACACAGATAACATTATCTACCCCAAAGACAATATTAATGGTCACATAACTAAAGTTACATTTTAAAACAAAAGTTGTAGCTATTTTCGGTCAGATCATAAATAGAAGGTCAATTCTATAAATCTATTAAGTTCATTAGACCACCTAGCAAACCTTTATATAAATATCATCGCAGTGCCTTCAATATTAAGAAAAATATGTGTAACCATATTTAGAAATCGAATGAGAAACTAATTAATCGTTTCGGTAATTAGTTTAAATAAAAGCAATGCTATAGCCAATTACGCTTAATTATCTCTATGTACGTTAACTAGTTATTAACACTTCTCCTATAAATGTTATATTTAATTCATAAAACCGAAATTATAAAAAAGTTAAAGGACAATAATAATAAATCAAAATCCGCGGTATCTAAAAACTATCAAATAATCAAAGATTTATCAACATGTAAAATTCATATGAGGCATGTTCAAATTTAACTGTGAATTTACTTAAAATTTTTAATTCAAGTAAAACTTACATTAAATACTTTATGGGACCTTTTAATATACTCTCCTTGCATTTCTATACACTTTCGTCATCTATAGAGTACTTTTGGCTACTCACCGAGTCAGTTTTGTACAAAATTCTTTATATATTTATTGTCTTAAAATCTGATACATCCCAAAATTGTTTTCTTTACAATTGGAAATCGCATTGACATAAATCTAGACTGTCGAGGGTATGGGAAATTGTTTCCGTATGCAATTTCGTCAATGTATCTTTAATTAATTGTGCTAAGTGCGAAAGGCGTCATCGTGAAGGGTAATTGCGCTTCTCATGAATCGTTTAGGCCTTTTTGTGCGAAAAATAAATGTAAGTTTTTCAGGCAATAGTTGACACTTATAGGCAGAACATAGTCGCTATAACTTTCCCAGCTAAAGAGACAACTTGCGCTTCTTTTGGCAGCTGGCGTTGTGTTATGTATTCATTCAAAACTTGATCACTTGCTTTATGGGACAAAATGATGAACCCAAGCACCGCCACTTTTTGTCCAAAGCGCCTTAGAAGCTTCATTACAACTTGAACTCCTTTTTATTTTTGCTCTAAGAAGAGTAGCTTTGGGACCCACCTGGTATAACTTTTCTAAATTTTAATTCTTCGTGAAAAATTTTTTCAATACTATGTGCATTTATTTCCAGTATCTTGATAAATTATGCACCGAAATTCACCTCGTCGAATGGTACATGATGGTTGATCGAGGTCTTTTAGCATAGCTAAATTTGCGACATCTTCTCTGCCTGTACGGAATTGTTTGCACCAATCATAGACTTGGGTCTTTGAGAGTATTTTCCCCAAACTATCGATGATGTGACACAACAATTTTAGATAGTTTAACATTTCTATTACAAAGAAATTTGCTGATAATTCTTAGCGCGACAAAATTTGCAACAGACTATTCAGACAATAGCTGTCAAAATTAAGCAAACTCAATTGAAATTAAGGAACAGTATACCAGCCTCCCAGATAGACTAGAACATTAATAATAGAAGCCATTGTGAATTTTATAAATTGTATTAAATGTACCACCAAAATTCGGGGTTAAATTTGAAGGTGCCCCATATGTAATAGTTACCATAAGACAAAATACTAAAAACTATTTAATTAATATAATTTAAACTAAATCTAGAATTTTTAAAATGAAAAAATCTTAAGACGTAATTTATAGAATGATTCTTACCCAAGCGTTTAGCGTGAACAATGTCTATAATATAAGGAAGTCCTCTTTATATACCTACAAATTGAAATTACAAATATATTTTCTATATTATGTTCAACAGGCTGCAATGTAATTAGAAAAATTTTATCTGCTGTTCATAATTTAATTTATGTATATTAGTATACTGTCTAAACAATTACAGCTAACCTTTGGTATTTAACGAATATTTTATGTAAGCAGCTTATAGAAAATTTTCATTTTAATCATTTCCACGCCATTTTAATTGTGTAAGTTTAGATATGGATATTACGGCTTCCTTTTTTACTTGTTTTTAATATCTTAAGCTATATTACATAAGATATTATTTTTCCAACCTACTATAATGTATTATAGATATTAAAACAATTATACCCCAATTTAAACAGTCAGATTTTGAATAGTATATACTTGAGCTTGGTGTTAATTAAAATGTACGAAACGAACCAACATATCTTACCTAACAAAAAGCTACCCACAGAGTACAATTATTTATGAAAACTTTAGTGAATTTGATTTTTATAAAGCATAACTTGGAAAATGGTGACTTTTTGGAAAAAATGTTAAAAAATAAGCAATACTATTTCGAGTTACTTCTAATTTATCAAAAACGTAGATGTTTTTACTTAATTCATATTCTGATAAGCACGCAATACACAATGTGATTTTAAAATACATCGATAAACTTTAACGCGTTATTGATACTTAAATACGTACATTACCAACAAAATCATTTAAAATATAACACTATTTTGGAAAAAACTGAAAATGTTGACTTTTTGAGAATATTCGGAAAATGTGTATGCAAATAAATATATCTAGACAAATTCTACTGGTCGTAGATGAAATAATATGTTATTTTAATGTCAAATTACAGAATGCCTGTGTTTATTTCGAGTCAATATCAACAAATTCCAATATAGGTCATTAACATGACTTGCATTTTTATTTGCGTGAAGTTTATGCAGACAAAAGCATTTAAACATGTTCAGTTACACTAAAGACCATATCCAGGTTTTATAAGTAACATAATTTTGATGTTTCCTTTTTTAAAATTCGTAAAAGATAAAGTAACACTTACCCTTTTACAAGAAGTTTTCAATACTTTGCTGTAAATTAAAACAATATTTTTCATCCCGATTTTAACTAATATATTCATTATTACATAAGCAAGATGTTCAACTTAAAACTAAATGTAATTAAATAATGAACAACGAAATAACTTTAATATTTCGGCGACGGTAACGAAAGACATTGACTCTGACAGGATGTGATAAAAATCTAGATAATTTAATATTACATACAACAGTTGGAGACGATCGTCTCGACATAAATTCAAGGAATATTCCCGATTTATGTACGTTTACCGTTTTAGGATGGCGTACTATATGCGTCAGGTGTTTATAGTATTCGGTTAAAACGATATGTTTAGCTATTGTAGGTGCTCTCAAACGGTCCTTGAGCATATTACTAGCGGCGTTTGTTTTTGGAAACAGCAAGTAATTTTTAAAAAGAATTTTCTTCATGATTTAGAACTAACCCCGCGTAATAGTCAAAGTTTGTTGGTGTATTTTAAAATCACCCTATATTTTATAATTAAATAAAATATAATAGAGATTAATTAAGTAAGAAGGAAAAGAAAGGGATGCATTAAATACCAACATGATCACTTTTCATTTTGAAAAAGAACCGGATAGTGTGTATCACAATGTGGAGTCGGACTAATAATAAATACTTAACATAGATAGGCTGTTATCATCATACAATTTATGGCAAAATTATGTTTTAAATTAAAATTAACCTACAATCTTTGTAAAGAAATTAATGTTATTTTCAGTCAAGCGTGTTATAAATAGATAGAAAATAATATTTATGTACACAAATAAAAAATCGTTAAATTGAGAGCGGTAAGTTTTCTTATAGCCTCTTTCACCAATGTTAAGAATAAGTAAGTATAAATAGGTACGCGTTTAGTTGTTAAAAATATGTATCGTGTAATTTATACATATAGTTACAGATTTTACAATTATTATTTCAATGTCATATATAAATGTCAACATTTTCTGATGTGAATTAAATATAAGAATACTCAATATAAATGATTTGCAGCTGAAACAAGGGTACCAGTTAAAGTCCAAATTGAATGACAGTAAATAGTGATGAAATAAATTTGAATAAAACCGAGAAATCTGAAACCAATTTTGTGTAAAAGTAGATATTTTTGTTCGGCACCAAATAAATGAACCTTTGAGTCTGGAAGAAGACTGCAAAAAATCAATTAAAGATTAAATGTAACAAATAAATCATCGGAACTATTCGAATTTTGTTAAATCGTATTAATTAATATACTTTTAAATTAATTTTGCAAAACACAATGAAATTTCTAACTGCCTTCCAAGCGTTTATAATTTAAATATAATCCTTCTTGAAATAAGAAATAAATGGCTTACCGTAGAGCCATTAATAAAAAAATAGCTTGACATTGGAATTAATTGACATAATAGTTACTGTTTTAATATTAATTTGACAACAAAAAAAGAATAAATTAATGGTCATAGACTATAATTGAATAAATTCATAGGTAAAAATATTATATATTGAAAAAATGGATTTGCGGGGGCGCCCTTTTTTCAACTTCCGAAAGTGCAGGTTAACAATTAACAAAGTGGAAGGAAACAGTTATGCATGGTGGGCGATTAAGCATACCCCCCACTATAGCCACGGCAACTTCCAACATTACGCCATTGTGAGATGAGTTGCAGGTACGTAAACATTGTTGCTACGATTGACCCTCTCGCCAAGTTCGAGGTGCGTAGTCCAATTCGGTTTCTTCAAGCAGAAGGGAATAGTAGAGATGAAATTCATCGTAGAATGAACCGTCTTAAATTTTAACAAACAATAATGAAGTATTGGGAGACACCCAGTATATAGAAATGTATAAATATTTTTGATAACAATGTTTAAATTCTTTCTTTGTTATAAAATAAACATTAATTGGGATTCCCAGAAAACAATATAATGTATCAGGATATTATCAAAACTATCATGTCAGACATGCTTAACATCCAAGACGCCGATAATTCTAAAAATAGTTACAATCCCTGCTTCATTTCCCCGTTCCACAAAAGTGCCTTTGAAGTTCAGTCAAAGTTTAGGAATTGAGAGAGTAAACAACTCTTCCTAGTTCGCGCCTCTGAGTACACGCGTACTTTAAGAAGGGACAGTGTAACTGTTCTATTTGAATGCCAGGACAGACGAGTTACCTAGTCTAAGTTTCATAGTTGTCCGAATTGTTAGGAAATTCGGCGTATTGACGCCCTCCGGCAGATTATACTTGGGTCAACTATCGTCTTTCACGTTCGTTTGCTTAAAAGGGTTAAGAACCAAAAGGTGCAGTACAAAATAAAGTACGAGATAATATAGGACAAGAGACGGCACTGTTCTCTGCTTCTTTGGGAAATTAAATTCACGGATCACATATAAGTAAAGTTCTTCTAATTTGCCTACAACAGCGCCTTTCATAAACCCCGCTTGAACTAGTATTTCGATCAAGCTCAAAATAGACATTCGAAATAATTTTTGTAATTAAGATACCAAAAGTTTAATTAGTTCAATTATTTAGTTAAGTTAAAGCCGAAATTTAGGGGACGAATTCTTGTTAACTTTAGAATAAGGATAAGTATTAAATTCCCAGGGTCCCCTAATTTAGTTATAGTTAACCAACTATTTTTTTTGTTATCAGTAAATTTACCTACGGGCTAAACTATTGAATTGCATTTACTGAATTGTTTATTTAACATTTTCAAGTATCCATTATAGTGACATCAAATTCAGACTTCATTATTTCTGAGCTATAAAAATCCTTAGAATTAGTAACCATTCTTTCTTTCAGGGAATTGCTAGAAATAAGTAAGATGTAAGATGTAACTCTCGATTGACCTAATCGAAGTACAATCGCTTCACCAACTACGTAGTAAGTATACCGCTGTTGTCCCAAATTTTAGGTTTTGGAAAAGGAGGCTTTGTTCTCTACTTTCCTCCATCATATAACCTGATGTCTTCATACCAAAGCGGTTCCCTTGAATATGACTTTCTATTATTGTTGTAACTGCAAGACGTTCCTGAAGGTAGCGGTATTTAGCTTAATAGCGAACTTAGTTCCCCCCATCTCCACTATCTGCCGGTGCAACCGCACTAGTTCAGAAAATAACACTGCATGGACCATTATGGTTGCAAAACGTCTTTTATCTCGTTATAGGGCATGCGGTAAACAAAATAATAGGCTGGCTACTTACTTCTTTGATTCATGTCAACTCCCGTCCCCAGAGTACTGCTGTAACTCAACAGGTTCTGCAGCTATTTCGATTGAAGTTTTTGAATACGTGGCATATAGCTCCAATTTAGCCCCTAGCGACTTCCATCCCTTCCCTGAACTGAAAAAGTGGCTGAGAGGGGAGAGGTTCAACAGTTATGACGATCTTAAAAACAACGTTAAGGCACATGTCAACCCGCTGAAGGCAACACTCTATGAAGTGGAGATTGCAAAGTTTGTTCGCTAATATGACAAATGCCTCAATTTTCACCATGATTATGTCGAATAGCAACTACGATTGTACCTAACTTTTGCTAATAAATTCATTTAGTTATTTACACTTGTCTTTGTTTTATGGACCATCGGAAGTTGAAAAATACCACCCTCATAGTTATCGTATCTACATACGTTGAAGTAAAATTTATAATACAAATGTTAAATTGGGTACAGAAACGTTGTAGTAACAAATACGTTTTAGTTCCTAAACAAATCCTGGTAGATTAATTATCAATTAATTACTAGCAGTCGGATGTCGAAATCACATGCTATTTGTGAGGTTACTTCTAAGAAAAAGATAAATTCTTTAAAAACGAAAAGCGAAGTACGTTGCAAGCAAGAACATCCTGGACAAATTAATTATTATTTAAATCATGGTGTATTTTTTTAAATTTCTACATTTGGGAATACTACGTCAATCATCGTGAATCAATTTGTAGTAGAAAAATCAATGTATATCCATAATAGTGATGATAATATGCTTATACACAGTAATTTTATATATTAAGGGACTATAAGCTATGACAATTATTACCTTTACTTTGCATTTTCCCTTCCAAGTTCAATGCATTTGAAAGATCATACAATCTCACTTACCGTTGAACACCAGCTAATTTCTCTGCGGTATCCTACCGGCATTATGGTCCTATTGTATAGTAATCTCATAGAGTGGGAACATGACGTCATAGATTTGGATATTGTAGTTTGACTTCATTGCCGCGTTTGTCATATTTTTAATTTTTACGTCAAATTGGTTATTCTTATAAAGGTTTAATTTTTAAAAAAGTGTAGCTACAAGAAAATTTCAGAACAATTAATGCATTTTAAACGTTTGATAGCTCTACAAATTGAAAGAATGTTCCACATTTTAAAACAAATCGTAGTCTTTATGAAATTTCTTTTTTTAAACCTATTAGGAAATTGTAGCGCTTATTAATAACACAGATACATATATCAACAATAGTAATAACCGTTCATATTCTAAGCACGTTTACACAAATCTGTTTTTGAAAGGATGGATTAAAATAAAAGGGTGGTTTATTTTAATCTCGAAAATTTGTCAATGCATAAATGTATTTCCTTTTAGCTAGTAATAGTGATATAGAAAAACTATTTAGTACCTTTCGTATATACATAATTAACATCACAAAAATGATTTTTATATTGTTCCGTATTTCTGTTAAAATACGAGTGAATATTTTTATTAAGTATTCTGATAATTATAAAACAGATGATAACTTTTGGTATTTCTAGATGTTAAATTCATTGTTTAACTGAAAAACATTTAGTTAATCCGATATTCCAAATTCAGCCAACCAAGTTCCAAAATTTTTTGTGGTACGTATTCATAGCGACTTAATTTATAAATAAAACGACAACAGCAATTTTGTACTTTCTGAATACGATATTTGTCACTTGGATCAGCACAAGGACAGTAAATAAAGTTATAAAAATTAAAGGGCAATAATATCATAAAGTAATTTTAAAGAAGAATAAGTATTTTATAGCAGTTTACTAATATGTTGTTTAAACCGTAACTTAGTGTCCAAAATAATTCCTAAATTTCAAGCTGACTCTACAATTAACAACTCATGATTATTTATGTGTAAATTATGATTGTTTTTGACAGTTATAATGTGTTTATGATTTCCAAATAGCAATAGATACGATTTTTTATTATTTAGCGTAAGATTGTGTTCAAATGATAGCTGAAAAATAGTAGAAATATCAGTATTTATATTATCATAAGCCTGGATCTTTCTTAGAAAGAAAAAGATTAATATATGTGCATATCATCTACGTATGGTTGTACTTTGCAGTTATTTAGAGATGTTTAGAGATAATATATTATAATGGGCCCAAAACTGGGTCTTGAGGTACACCGGATTGGATAGAGTATAAAATCGAAAATTTATTATTATGTTTGATCATCAAGGTTCTGTTAGATAAATAACTGTTGATGCAGCAAAGGCATAATACTGTAATTTTGCTCAAATAAGATAATGACTGATAGTGTCGAAAGCCCTGGAAAAGTCCAACAAGATAGCCGCAATAATGAATTTCTTATCAGTAGCATTAATGATATCATTTGTGAGAATTTCCAAAGATCAACTACATTAACCCCCCTCTAAAACCTGTTTTACAAGTGGGTATGTGGTCATTGCTACTAATAAATTTGCAATTTATCTATGTATATTAAGTTGCCAACTCACAACAAAATTACTTATAAATCAACAGCGAATTTTTATCTCTTTGGAGACACGTCAAATTAGGTTAATTAGAATTTGCCTTAACGGAATCTAGACAACTCCATAATGTATTGAATGGAAAAATTATATTACAAAAGCGTCCCTAAAAATAAAGCATATCTGAAAATGCAAAAGAACAAAGCACAAAGTTACCTTTGTCCGCAAACGACAGACGTAGCAAGAACAAGAATTAAGAAAAGGATAACAGTAATCAAATTTAGAAAATGTAGAAGTAACAAAACAACTGACGTGTTAGGTATACATCATCTAACAATAAATACGTTAGAGGAGAAAATAATGATTACTGATTGTTAAAAATATCACAAAATTATTAATTGACAAACGCTATAAATTACAAATAACGAAAGTTAAATAATGTAGCAAAAACATATTTAAGTGAAATACCTAATTTAAAAGAAATTTTATAATTGTTTAGTTTAAATAAAATATCTAAAATTTACAGTAACTATATAAAAGAATTTTTATTCGTTGAACTTTCGTCTGTAAATGTAACTTTAGCGTCACACCTTGTACGTACAAATCAACTAAAAACTGGTAAATATTAAGCTAAATTTTATTAATAATTTCTTGATAAAATTTCAAATGTAACACTATTTGAAAGTTAAACAAAGCAAGAACAAAATATACTAACCCAAAAATTACTCTATTTATGTTAATCTGTCTTCTTTTATTAAAAGACAATATTTTAAATGAATATAAAGAAACACATTATTTAGGTTCATCTAAAAGCAAGCTTCTGAATTTTTCGGTCAAACTAAGTTTCTATCAGTAAAATATCAAACAAGTTAATTTGTAAACCTACTTATTTATAATCCAGGAGTCAAAAATTTGTAAACTTACTTATTTATAATCCAGGAGTCAAAATGTAGCGATACTGTATCTTTATTACAAGGATTCGAATTGAGACATTATTTTAGATGGTACAAAAATTGTAGATTAACTTTTATCATGTTGGGTCGCAAATCACGTAATACAACTAGACGGGTGTGACTGATATCTATTCCACGTATCGAAATGAGAACGTAAGTTCCGCATTTTGTCCTTAGCAGACCACATGTAGAAGTATGTCAAACTGAAGACGATCAAATTAGATTATTTAATGGCGGTTATTGTAGTTGATTTTTCTGAAATCTGCCTTTTGATAAAGTAAGTCTGCGACAGATGATGATAATTTATATTACCATCTTCATTTGCTTAAAACAACCATAATTTATATGTTCCACGTCGTTTGGTAAAGTTATCGAAGAAGAATTAATTCCAACTTAATTAATCCAAAATCCATGGCGATAAACAATCACAATCACGGCGAAACAACAAAAGAAAGTAAATCGAACAATTAATTTACAAAACCATTAATAAAAGAAGCGGTTTGCTTGCGAAGGCCGTTGCACGGACGATAACAAACATACAATTACTCAATTTTCACCTTCGCGCGTATATCCATATCGCGCCATTCAAGTGAAGATTCACAAAAGGACTGGGGAGTATTTCGTTAAAATTTTAAAATTACAAAATTAATTTTCAAACAAATTTTAAGATCCTCTAACCAAAAACCTTACAGCGAAAAAATGTAATTAAATAATTTTATTTGAATTATTACATCTTAAAGAAAATATTTAAAATTAAGAAAAACAACGTTACATTATGCCTATGAATAATTCTTGTTTGCATTTTCAGAAACAAGAATACAGGGTGGATACGTAAACGGTTCATTAACTAAAAACTTCAATTATTTATTTGTTATTAGAGATAAATATTCAGAATCTTCAGTAGCGAAGTAACAACTAATGAGAATTTTAAAATTGTGCTCTAGAAAATTCTACGTCCTCTACCTGTATACAACTTTTGTTTTTGCTATGAGCGTCCTGTTGGACCTTTAAATTTTTGGAATCCTTATAAACAACGATTTTGAATAATATATAATATTGCTATGTTCAATGAAGGGAAGTACAAAAGACGACAACTAGGATTTAATTTCTTTGACATACTTATAAAGCAATTGCAATTTGTAGTTGTCAAATAATTTATATTATCAATTTTATTTTGTGATTAACTATTGTGTTAAATGGATAACTTTTCAAATCTTGGAAAATATGAAATATTGGAATGTTTTATCCTTTATCGGAGGAATAAAGAAAGAGCAGTCGAATGTATTTAAATAGATATCCAGGAAAACACCAGGCATTTTTGAGAACATCTCGAATATTGCGTGATAATCATATCAATCGTAAAAGTTTTATTAAGCTTAGAAATTATCAGAGAAGCGAAAACAGAAAACACGACTTTACAAGTTGTTATTGAATAACGTTGTATCTCTTACAAAGATTGGAACTTGAACAGGAATTTCTAGATTAACAGTCGATGTCATTATGAAACGTTACAAGTGTCATACTTTTTGCGAACATCCTTGCCAAGGTTACCAAGAAGGTGACAAAATACGAAAATTAGTATTTTTGTCAGTGGTTCAGTAGAACACAAAATGTGATCCCAAACATATTTATAAAAATTTTATGGTCAGACGAAAGCGATTTGTATTGCTTACAAACACCTTCTTTAAACAACTGCATTAAATATACATTTTATCACTATTAATTATTTGTTTCCATTTCACACGTTTAAACTTTGTGATGATTTTAATACATTTTCTAAATTTAATTTTTTATGATAATATCCTAACACATAAAAATTTTGTCATTATTTATGACAACGGGTAAGCGCCTATTTATTGCTAATCGCAAATAAATCACGGAGTGCAATTCGATACATAGTTATAATTCTTTACGATGAGAATTTCGTTAAGCTTTTGCTTGAACCTCTGTAACTGTTTATTATAAATGCTAGCGGTACATGAAATGTTATCATAAATAAAATTTTAAAAAGAAGCATAATGAAATTTAATGATTTCAAAAATGTGTCTTTCAATATGCAGAATCACCATTTTATTTTTAACAACTATTTTAAAGCCACCACGTATTTAGAACTGAAAATTATTCCCTGAAGAAATATCCATGATTTTAGTTTGAGTTAAAATTCTTGCTGTTATGTTTTCTCTTCTTAGTAATAATTTCCCCTTAAACTGATATGTCGGGAATGTAAAGGTCAATGGACAAGGTTATAGCAAATATAAATGACTGTCAGTTATCAGACGTTTATAATATATAAATTATTTTGAATATACACGGCAAGACGTAAAAAAATGGATAAATCTCGATATAGTAATGAGGACTGCGCTATCCAGATCGTGCGATATCTAAGAGGGATCGGGGTCTGTACAACGTAGTCCAACTGAGTTCAAAGAAAAGAGAGGTTGGGCGCTACTCGTTCATAAGGTCGAGGAAGCAACTTATTCCTGAACAACAAGGCGTGTGACGTATTCACTCTACCCTAAATCTTACCAAACTCCAGGGTTGATCCAATAGCAAAGGCTTCAACGGTGAATTCATCGAATTTAAAATACAATTACTATCTAAGTTAGTCAGAAAGTCGGCGAATACATACCCGTTATTAGCATAAGACGGAAACACAAATCAAACCAATCATTATAGAAAAGCTAAAAGCAATTGTTAATGGCAAATCGTGAACACAAATGTTGTTAAAATTTATAAATGTTAGTTCGCGACACTTCCTGACAACGGGATTTGAAAATAGATGCCTCTAAATTTCATTAATTAACAATTAATATTATGTTTCTGTTAACGTTAATATGTAGCAAAAGAATTCTTACAAAGGCCGTAAGCGAATTATATACAAACATCTCACATTAACCTAAAAATATAATTGTAAATTTCAGTTTTTGCTCCCGATCAATTTCTAAACCGTAGACATGAGGTTCGTAAAAATAATATTTCATCTAATTGAATCGCAACAACGGAGCTACGCTTTTTTAAAAAATAAAATCATAAGAAACCTTTTTAACAACCAATTTGCTGTAAAGCGACCACCGTTTGTATCTGTTTACTTTATACCGGCATTAATTTTTGTAATAGCTACGCCATCTGTTACCGTAAAACCGTAACTGGGCAAAAATGCGTGTACAAATTATAGGAATATATTAATTTAGTATTGAAAATTGAAAAAATTAAGTAGCAAAATGTTATTTAATACTAAATTAAAAGTTTTGAGTATAGATGTTAGGCGAGTAATAAATTTACAGAAGGAGCAAGTAATTGTTACAAATTATTAAAAGACGATTACACTTACCAATATTTTTTAGAATTAAAGAATTAAGAATTAGATTTATTAATAATAAATTAAACTACTATGTATACATATATTTGTATATAGGGTGTCTCGAAAATAAGAAGTACTATTTAACACACATGTACACGGGCTGTTAGTGAATACAAATCTGTAAAAAGATTGAAGCTAAATTGAAAAAAAATTTTCATAAATTTTTGCGTAAAAATCTGTCATGAATACGGGTCTGACTATTGTACTATAAAACGTGATTAAAACATATACTTCTGTTTACAAAATATCATATTACATTTACTACTTTATCGAGTTCATGGTTGTTAGCTGTTTTAATAAAACATAATATAACGTATTCTTTTAAATCGCCTAAATTGGCATTTTTTTCTTTAAAACTCTTATTAATTATAAATTATTTATAAGTTGATGTTAAAAATGTATTTTAATTTTAGTAGGAATGTAAAAAGGTAAGGCCTGTTTAATTCACATAAATTTATATGAAAAATATGTATTACTGCCTTCAAATTACGTCAAATTTGTATGAAAGCTATTTACTGTTTTCACTATTTATCAAAATGCAATTTACGTTGAAAAAGACTGCGATTTCATTAAATTATATCGTTTCTAAATATTGTGTAAAATTTAACACCGTGTTAAATAAAACGGTATAAATCAATGAAGAACATTTTTAAAAGTGAAAGTTTTTATTTTAAAGAAATTATAAACCTGCACAATTAAAAGACCATTAAAAATTTTAAGGACGAAAATCAAACTTAATTTTAACAGTAATTATTGTATCAATATATTTGCAGGTATTTAATATCAGTAGTGGCTAAAGATGTACAGTCGGCTAAAAATTTCTTGTTGAACATGGAAGATCAAGTTAAAAAGCAGGCACGGACTTAAAACATTAACCGCAAATATTTCAGAACCTGTAAAATTTAGAGACATAGTTTGTAAGCATTTTTTATCGTGCATACTAAGATGTATTTGTTGAAAACCTCCTTTTTCAAGTAATTTAGAGTTGTAATTAAAATATTTAAGTTACTCCTAAACAATTACAATAAACGGAGTTCTTTTCAAACTTCCCAGGTCTTTCTTGTCAAACTATTATTGCTTTACATGTTTGGAGCTACACATTCTTTCACGATGTTCTTAAAAGTAATGCTGCCGTGGAAGTCGGCACTAGCGATACAAGTTTTAGTTGAGAAATATTTAGGATTCAAAAATATTGAAATCGACTTATTATAAATATACTGCATTCGAAACAAATAAATAATACAAAGTTGTAATTTATATCATTCGTGGAAATTTTTAAATATAGGCATGCATTGATAAATTTTGCATACAGTAATCATCTAGTTACGTGTATGTACCATACAAATTTGGTAGTCCGTGCTGACAGGATGCTTTTCAACGTTTTATAAATTTTTATCTTTTCTGTTTTCAACTTTTCTAACTCAAAACTTCTAAATAACATAAAGGAGTAAGCGCAGAAATCTATGTTAACAGCAAATTATATTCTATGGGCATTTCCTAATAAGACTTAAATATTTACTGAAATTTAATGCAAATACCCTAACAATTATTCAAATCGTTTCTGTTAATCGTTAGCCATATAATTGCATTTTAGCAAGAAAGACCTTATAAACGAGTATACGCGCATACGTTACACTTATAATTGGATTTCCATGCTAAAAAATGATTAAGCATCTGTGTTAAGAAAAGCGTTCCGACATATTTTTGCTTACAAATTTGCATATATTTATAAGACAAAATATTCATAGGATATTAGAAATTTAAGATAATTGCTTTGACAGGGTACTTCGTCGATGTTAATCTATTATTACGTTAATACCAATAAATTTATTTTACACTTCATCGCACAATATATCATACTTGCTGGGCAGGGTATATAAGGCTGTGGCTGTAACTGCAAAAATACACTATTGAACACATAGTAGAAGTGAACAATAGAAGGTAAGAATTTAATATTGTTAATTGAATTATCGTTTATTTTTTTATAAACGTAGATGAGTCGATACATAGTACTCGTTGTGTTATGGGCCGCTGTTATGAATATTACGTTTGAAATGGATTTGTCCGAAAATGAAATGCGAGCTATGAAAGGGAAATTCTGTGGAAGCCATTTGTCAGATATGTTATCATTAGTTTGTGATGGCGTTTATAATAATAAACATAAACGAAATTTACTCAGTAAGTAAAGTTTGTGATACACATTTACTCGTATAATACATTAATCTTAAAAATTGATATAATTTATAGCGAACAAAATCAACAATCGTGAAGATTACGAGGATACAGAATTTGTTCCTTATTTAGAGGATTCTTTGGCGTCCTTTCCATTTCGAACCCGAGAGCAAGCAAAAGCGATAATTCCAATACAATATAGAAAACGTGACGACAAAAACAGAATTACTGGTGCGGCAGATGAATGCTGTCATAAACCATGTTCTTTGTGGGAAATGAGTGGTTACTGCGGGAAATAGGCAACTTAGTTCATTTATTATTTTATAATTTGTATATATTTAAAACATAAACCAAAAACGTTAGTTGAAAATTTTGAAATAATATTACTATGAAACAAAATAATTGTACTTCGTGAAGGAAGTATGTTTTACATAAAATTTTAAAATAAAAAATGTTATCTTGTATTGCCTTTTCAAATCCAATTACGCTTATAATAACTGTGCACATTAATGTTTCTACGATTTCTGTGCCAAAGCGACTCCCAACCTGACAATCTACAAACATTATATGTTTTATTTATCTTAGCAGTATCTTCCATCTAAAATTCATCAAACGCTTTAATTTTATTTATTTAAAATTAAACAATCTTTGTATTTTGACGTAGGTACTCAGAGTTATAGGCATATGATTCATAATTATATATCGTAATTCTGTACCAAAATATTCATTGATTTTGA
Organism: Phrixothrix hirtus; assembly: GCA_024586415.1. NCBI lineage: Eukaryota > Metazoa > Arthropoda > Insecta > Coleoptera > Phengodidae > Phrixothrix > Phrixothrix hirtus. The sequence continues at coordinate 437 of JAHWXV010214145.1, read as the reverse complement.
AATATAATTGTATATCAAAGAAAATTGCCATTAACTTTAAATATAGGATGTATTTAAACGTCGGTTTTGGTAGTTCAGCGATTAGCATATTTGTCTTCGAACATAGAAGGTATGAGTTCGAACCCATCTAAAGACTGTAATTTTTTAAAGATTGTCAATATAGTGTTTGGTAAGTTAAAATTCACTACCCGTTAAATTACATCCAAGTTGAACTAAATTCTAGTAGATATACATGGTACGAGGGTTGCCTTTTATGTTGTTACAAATGACCACTAGGTGTCGCTAGTGTAATAAGTTATTGCCATATTCGTAAAATTTGATGTTTTGTATTGTAAATTCCGTGGCGGCTTAGAAATTGACGGAGTAGTTTATTTACAGTGCGCGTTTAAAGAAAGTAATTTTGTGAAAAAATGGAAATTACTCGTGAAGGTTTTCGT
>JAHWXV010214138.1:0-11221 GCA_024586415.1 Phrixothrix hirtus | reverse complement strand
TATTTTGATATTCCTATAACCCCAAACCCAATGTGCTGCGATGAAGTTCGTTAAATTAAAGTATTTTGATTACTTGTAGAAATTTTTAATTTAATTCGCATCTGAAAACTTGAAAAAATAATAAATAACCTAAAATTTAACCTAGAAATAACATAAACAAATAAATACTGCAGGAATTTTTAACAAAAAGTATTGCCAACTACTGTTAGTTGGGTGGCTTAACACTGTGATCACGTGGTTTACGGGATTATTTGAAAGCACTGTATATTTATTTGTAACTTCTGAGACTATAACAAAATTAAAGACAGCAATAGTCTTAGGTACCATTGGTTTTTAGTCTCCCAGGAAATTTTTGAATAATTGGCAAAGCGGTCCTTTTAGATGCTCCCTCCAAGTAAACATAACACCCTTAGGAGTGATTTTGAACCTATGTTTGTGCAATTTAGGGCAGATTTTCAAAGACACTTTATATAATAGTTTTGAATCTCCGTGTATAATTCTATTGTGGTATTAATAGTAACTTCTCAAAGCGCATTAGGTCATCAAAAAAGCAACGATTTAAAATTTAATGTACACGTAACCTATCGCACCAAGTAGGTTAATTCAAAAACAGCAGATAAATTAGAAAAAACTATGACTGCGTGATGGGAATAGGAAACATCTACCATCGATGGAAAATGACTCCCAAGATTAGACTATGCCAAATTTTGACAAAACAGATAAGTCACAAAACAATTTAATAAAAACAGCACAATGATTCAAGATACACTTAATATTTAATTTGTTATTTTTTTTATATTACTTAGCTTTAGGCAGTAATTTTATAAAACAATAATGAACACTGTAAAGAGTTACAAATACATAATTATCAAAGGTATTTAATTGGTTAAAGCCAGCCTTGTTAAAGTTATTTTCCCTTTTTACGACATTAATTTTACTGTTAAATATTTTAAAAGAAACTTTTCACTACAAAAATGTTAATTACATATGTATGTAGGTACATATGCACTTTAATTTGGCGGTTCTAGAAACAACTTATTTTAGGCACTCAAGTACTTACAAATAGGGTTGATACCATTGTCATTAATATTTACGTCTACATACATATGCACTACATAAGGGCATATTTTTTTTAATCGGTGAAAATAAAATAATCCGTCAAAAAGCAACGCACTTAGAAATCAATTTGTTTTTTAATTTATGAAATTAATTTTTTATTTATGAAATTAAAACATTGGCTATTTTAGAATTTTAAATTTAAATAAGGCTTTTTATTTATCTTCGGTTTATAAATAAATCTCTCCTAATATAAAATGAATTCAAAGTTATCGATATTGCAATGTCCAGCAACAATATTAACGTAATCAAACTTACGTCATATCCCTAAATAAATATGTATAAGTTTCGGGGCAATATTTAATATAAATAAAAAGTATATAATACATACATATCTACTTACAATACATATTTATGTACTTACGTATAGTAGCTGTGTAGTATATATATTTTTAATTGGTAAATTGCATAAATTTAAAAGGCGTGTCTCATTTTAAAACTACTTAAATTTTACAAAGTGCCATTACACTTATTATTAGCACCCCACCTATCAATATTTAATTACGTAGATATTATTTAATCAACGGTAATACTCACCCTTAACAATATAAAATAAACGTACACAACGCTAACAACGAAAGATTAAAAGTAATCACTAGAATAAAAGACAAATTCAACTATGGATTATAAAACTGAACCAAAACCAGTGCCCCCAGAACATCGGTTACGGTAATTGTAAGTTTATTTAATTTCCGAGTCAATTTGTTGATAATTGTACGTTTAAAAGTGTTCTAATATTGCTTAATTAATACAATATAAGATAATACAGCTCAATTTAGAATTATGTTAACGGCAACATCAAACAAAATCTAAAAATGTTTGTTAACTTCTGCTGGATATTCGTGCAGCCTTCGGACAGGATGATGTCAGCAGCTAAGTGAGGTGAAAGTAGGAGTTGGAATTAAATTAGTATTGCGTAGTCTTCACTAATTCTACTATAGTTTTGAGGAAATTTGCCCTAAATTCTTTGTAATAATCGGTACAAAAAAGTTCGGCACTACTGTATCCATTAACAAAAGTCCAGGCTCGTACAAATTTAACGGTTACAAATGTTACGTATTCAAACACTTTTCAATCTGTGCATGCATGACAGTAACCAACTATTATCTATAATTAAAATTTCTTTGTGTTGTGATGAATATAAAATTATCTAGCAGCTTATTGGGTGAAATATTTTGAAATTCACGGCTTCTGATTTTAAATGTTAACACCATAATTTGAACGCCAACGCGTGTAAATATTAATGTTATTCATTTTATAACACTGCCAGTATTTTATCTTTTTGAGAACAAGGAGCCACAGTGTAATTAAACAAAAATTCATACATACATAAATTTCGTTATATATAGTCAAGAATGAATACAAATAAATAAGTTTATAAATTAATTTCCAGTAAGAAGTATTCCTTAGATCTAAATTTAATAGGGCCCCGCATATTGAACATAACCGCTCTTCTGCTTTCCTTTAGAAAAAATAATTGAATCTGACGTCGATGAAATGAATAAATTGTTCAACTTACAATGCTATAAATTATTATCCACTCACATTATTAAATCTATTGTTAAATAAATGAACGGGTGGAACCGTGTTTACCAGTTTTTAAAGCTTGATCTTAAAGTGCGACAAACAGACGTTTGCAATAATTTTTTACAATTTATTTCTTTACAAAAAGAACGTTACACCTAAAGCAACTAGACAAAGGTTAAGTATGGCTTTAAAATGTTTGGATGTTTAACCATCAACTTAATGAACGATGAGATCTCACACAAATCTAGATTAGTTCACTATAGTTTATTTTTTTGAATAAGTAATTTTAAAAGTAATAAAAATTAACAAATTTTCTTATTCAGCAATACTCATAAGGTGAAATAAATTGCAGCTAATTTATAGAAGTCATAAGGTGCAACCAATAAATCAAAAGCAAGCCAAAAGTGGCATTCGAATTCATTCACCCGTAAAACTCGGACCCTGGCTAATTATTTACAGACCAAAACCAAGAAAAAAATTACGAAACAAATCTGTGGCTCAGAATTCGTGAAGCGGGAATTCCTGGCCCCCTTGGACTAGAACTGTAAACATGGTCATTTCGTCACGCCTACTATAATTTTGCCGAATTTTCCTGAGTTTCATCGCCAATAGAAATTTTTAACGTGCCAAACATCACATTAGCACAGAGCTTATTACTTTGCTTCCTTATCCGAGAAAAAGGCATGTTTTTTAAATTTTTCTCCGCTAAAACATTTACCGACCTCGATCGGGTTTGAACCCGCGTCCCGTGGATGTAGCACACCAATCGGGACCGGCTAAACCCTGACTCACAATAAATACATTTACAAATCTGCCTACTTATTAAAATATGCAGTGTCTCCAATTCGGTTGCTTATGCCAGAAATGGGCAAAAATTCTGAAATGTTGAAAAAAATCATTCTTCATAAAAATGTTTGCTTACCTTGAAACCCTCGAAAAGAAAGGTATTTGTTTGACTTAATATACCGAGTATTAAAAAATATTAAATATTTAAAAACAATAAAAAGTAAAGTACTTTAAATCTTAAGGCTACGTGGAGAAATAATTAGAAAAAGTTGGGTGGAATTAAATTTTATGCTCAAATCTGAAAGCATGGGCCGCTAGTCAAAACTAAACATTTTGGGACATTCTGGAACTGCCTTGCTAATTTTTTAATATGTACTTTTAGAAAACCCTTCTCTTAAAAATTGTGATACACTATATTGAAAAATGCATTGGTTTGCATACTACAAAAAAGGCACTGAAAAATCGTAAAAACATTTAACAAAAATAACACAATTCTACGTCAAATCCGTCAAGTTCAACACGCCTCTCCAGTCTTCTTCTAAATTCCGCATATCTACAATGGATCATTCCTTGATTTACTTGGGAACTTGCTTGAATATTTTTGGTTTTCAAGAAATGAACTTGCATTGCATAGGTTAGTTGTGCTCTCTTTCTTTCAAAAATCCCCAAACGGCAACTTGCTGACTAGCAAATAGGATCAAACCTTCCTATCCACTTTTGTAAAAAAATTTTGTCAAACCAATCACTTAATGTCTGAAGTATTGAGTTAGCGGGATAACCGTCTTATTGGAAATATGCTTTTTGCCTATTGTACAAATTTTCTTCGTCTAATTCTGGCTAAAAAATCTATTTAACATCTCCATTGATTTAAATTTTCTTCAAAAATATCTGGTCCAATAGTCGTTGAAAGTAATTGCACACCAAACATTCACTTTTTTAAATCTTTGATTTTTTGAAGTTACTGTAAATGATTAACTTTCTTGGGATCAAAAATGACCGTTTCTGACAATACCGCCCCATGCTCTCATCGGAAAAAATAATATTTTTGTCAAACTGTCCATCTATCATAATTTATTCCTCTATTTTTAAACAGAAGTTCAATCGATGTGCATTGTTGAAGCAAATTCTAATTATTAAATAAATAGTTATTAAAGAAAAACGTTTGTAATGATAAAAATATAAATACTTAAATTGTACCTACAACAGAACCAAAAAGTCAATTGACAATGTAGTAACCAGCATTAAAATATACAGCGCGTGTTTATGTAACACATTCGACGATTTAATGTAATCTCTTTACAAGGTCGCATTCCTTATAAGTTAGTTTATAGCCCATTGTTTGCTTTTAGTAATATACATTTGTAGAAGTTTTCATATGTGAAATCGATCATTGCTTGATTTATTTGGGCACTTGCTTTAATACTTCTAGTTTTTAAGAAATAACCATTGTATTGCATAGGTTGGTTGTGCGCTCTTCCTTTCAAGAATCCCTAGACGGTGACACGTCGGGAGAACTTGCTGGCCAGCAAATAAGAACAAACCTTCCTATTCACTTCTCTGGGAAATTTTTGTCAAACCTATTGCGGGTCTGAAGTATTAAGTTAGCAAGACATCCGTCTTGTCGAAAATATGCTTTTTACCTATACTCCAAATGTTCTTCATCTAATTCTAGCTAGTCAAATCTGTTTAGCATCATCAAGCATGTACTTCGATTTAAATTTTTTTCAAAAAATACGGACCAATTATTGAGTTGAAATAAATCGCTCACCAAACATTCATTTTTATACTTTTAACTTCTTGAAGTTACCGTAAATGATGGATTTTTTGCGACCAAAAACAACAATGTGCTAGAATACCACCCTATTAGTAGAAAAAGTGCTCTCATGAGGAAAATAATATTTTTTTAAAATTATCTATCACGATTCCTTCCCCTATTTCTAAATAGAAGTCCAATCAATGTGCATTGTTGTAGCATAACTAATAAGTCTAAATTAAGCCCCAACAATTATTAAATAAATAATCATTAAATAAAAACTAAGTAAATTCGGTGCTCTAGAGCAATCATTATTTGAATAAAAATTAAGAATAAACAACCCTAATCTCAAGTGTGGTTTGATATCTCAAATAACTAATAATAATTGACGGGTTAACAACGTATTGGCATTTTATTACGGACTAATGCTAAAAAATGTTAAACTGATTAGTCATCAAAACAAAGACTGGAAATACACAATATTTCATTCAAATGTTAGATTTAGATTGTGGAAGTAATTCCAAGTAACTTTTTTAATTATCTTTCTGGCTAGCCTTATGATTTAAAGTACTTTACTTTTCATTATTTTTAAATATTTGAAACGCAGTCACAACACTGGTTTTGAATTCAATACCAGAAAATTTGAGCCTGTCTGTAGAGAGAAATTGTTCAAAACCTTTTATTTCAATTAGGTTAAAATTAAAACTAATTTAAAATTAAAATGTTTTTAGCATGAAAAACACAAGGTTAGTCAAAAGGTCATGATTCACTTGCGTTTTTCAAGATATTAGTAATACGTTTATTTTAGAATAAGAAACCTATTCATAAGAATATACAATAGTCAGATCAGTTCCAAAACAATATGTTTAAACCCTGATAATTCCCGTGTAGAACAAAAAAGATGACGTTTCTAAAATAATGATACATGCCTAGATTCGTAGAAATGACGACAGAAATTATAAGGTAAGAATTTTTCAAAGACGATTGTCAACTTCAGAAAAGGTATTAGAAATCCCTACTACGAGAAAAGTTGATAAAAATACATGCAGAGCTAAAAACGACGTATGTTCCTGAATAATAGTTGAACTCTTAATTACTTCAAGTAATGTTAATTAAGTGACAGAGGCGCAAATGTTAGTGATCGAGTACCTTTAAATCAACAACGCCTAAAATAAAATTTGACAATAAAGTTCAGTTTAATAAATTAAAATATACGTATTATGAAACATCGTAAAGAATTCGCAGCTTTCAAAGTCACAAGTTGATTTAAGATCGCTGAAAGTACGAATTCAATTACTAAATTATCCGAGAAAAATTTAATTCTAAATAAGAATTAAGAAAACTGACAGTTATCAAAATAATCAAAATCTCGAAGAATCTAAAATTTCGATCAAGTCGAATTTTAACAAGAAACGTTAAAATCCTTTTAGTTTACAAACAATTTAAAACTCATTGGTATAGTATTTACATGTGACATTGACTAAACGTGATTTACTTATTTTACGAGTAGTTTTATAAAAGAAGTTCTTTGAATAGAAATTCTTTGTTTACAAATGTACCAATACCTGACCTACCTTTAGGCAGTCATTAGTAAATAAATCCGGGCAAGGAATTTCTGTTACATATTAGAATAAGTGTTAAATTTAAAGTAGTCTTAGTAATTTATTTTCTACAATTTATAACATTGAAATTTAATTGGGTTTATATGAATTTTTTTTATTTAAATATCTTTTCTTACAATATAAGTATTTAAACTAAAATTGATGTTGTTTATTAAATATAGTGTTAAGGTAAATGGACACACAACAAATTTAAAATATTTAAATAGAGCTTACAAGGATTCGTATGTTCATAAACAACAAGTAAGTAATTGTTCTTATTTGGGTGAAATTGATAAAGAGTGCTCGCGCCTACTATAAATAAATTATTAATTTCATAACCTTGAACTAGGGTAAGTAACAAACAAGATTTAAACAACTTAATTTCAGTTCCTACTGGGTTATGAAAAAAATTCATGTCAGCTTAATCCATTCTCAGCAATTATCTGTCAAATTGACAATTTAAATTTGTCATATTTTACACATTTTCGAGAATTTAAGACGAAGAGCTCACAAATGGGTCGAATTCAATCGTCATCATTTCGTATATTTATTGTAGATATTGTAAATAAATTTCCTATTTTAATTCAATAATAAAGTTCTTTCCAAAAAATTTGTTGACATAATTTGCAGGTTATGTATTGGTTTTAGTTGGTGTGCGTGTGTCTAAGCTACCCTCTACAGAAAAATGTCATAGCCTACTCGGAACCGAAATTTAATTGATCGCATGTTATTAATTAATTTATGTTAATCCAAGCGGTCTTTTATTTTTAATAATTTGTGGAAATAGGAACTTTATTCAAATAAATTAGTTTTCTTATTGCTAAAATGTTTATCTGTATTTAATGTCATTGGTTTATACAACCCTTGGGTAACGGTGATTTATTAAATGTTTACAAGTCTAGAATTATCAAACGAATTTATTAACAATATAATGAAATAATTGGAATTACGTAATTATCAGCAATCAAGAGAATGCGTCATTTCATGAAAATTTCAAGATCATTTCCATTTTATAAAATAGTTTTATGTAACGTCATAAAAGTACAGACGTAAAATATTTTAACATGGATCTTATTTTTATGAAATTGTATTATGTCGCACTATAAAATTAGTTTTTATAAAAGTTTTTACAGTGAAACATCGGCATAATAGTAAATGAAAATAATTCAAATTAGTAAGATCGGACTTTTAGAAAAATTTTAAGAATGGCCAAGAGTTGAACTCGTGTATGTAGAACGGTACTTAAATGGCCACTATCAATTAATATTAAGATGTTTTAATTAGACTATCTACTGTTAAACTTTCTAATTCGATATAAAAATCCTTGCTATGTTTAAATAATTAATAAATACAATTGCAACCTAGAATAATTAATTATTAAAGCTACTAAAAATGAATTATAAATCGTGTAAACTTAACATTTATTAAATTTATTAAAAGTATTGAGGCCTGCTATTTCAATTACAGTTATGTTAATAGCTTTTAGTAAAATTTGGTATCACATCTTTAATTTCTATAAATGTATAATACTACAAGCAAACAATTGACTATAAAATAACTTATTAAGTTGTCGAATGTGTTGCATAAACACGTGCCATATATTTTAATAGGGGTTATTAGATTGTCAATTTTCTTTTTGGTTCTCCTGTACCTACATACAATGTAAGTATTTATATTGTTATCATTACTAACGTACTTCTTTAATGATTATTTATTTAATAATTAGAATTTTAAGCTTTGTTAAGGATTAATTTAGACTTATTAATTATGCTTCAACATGCACATCGATTGAACTTCTGTTTAAAAATCGTGGAATAAATTGTGATAGATGGACAGTTTTACAAAAATATTATTGAGAGTAATTTTCCTACCAAAGGGGCGGTATTGTCACAAATGGTCATTTTTGATTCCAAGAAAATCCATCATTTACAATAACTTCAAAAATTCAAGGGTTTAAAAAAGTGAATATTTGGTGTGCAATTATTTTCAACGACTATTGGTCCAGATTTTTTTAAAGAATATTTAAATTAATGGAGATGCTAAATAGATTTTTCTAGCTATTACACGAAGAAAATTTGGAGTATGGACAAAAAGCATATTTCACTGGTTCAACTCTTCAGGCAGAAGTTTTCCAAAGAAGTGGATAGAAAGGTTTGTTCCTATTTGCTGGCCTGCAAGGTTCCCCGACTTGTCGCTGTTTGATTATTTTCTTTGGTGATTCTTGAAAAAAAAGAGTGTACAACCAACCTGTGCAACACAATGTTTATTTCCTGAATTATTCCAGCAATTTTACAAGTTAATCAAGGAATGGTCCATTCTAGATATGCAGAAATTAGAAGAAGGCTAGTGAAGTGTGTAAAACTTTGCAGATTTCAAATGGAATTTTTGATCGTTAAATGTTTAATATTTTTTGGGAGGTTTTCAGCTCCTTGGTGATTTTTTTATAGTATGCAAAATAATGTATTTTCAATTAATAATAATTTTTAAAGCAAAGAGATTCTTCGAAAGTACATATTAAAAAATAAACAAATTAGTTACAGAATATGCCAAAATGTTTAGTTTTGACTAACGGGACATCCTTTCACATTTTAGCATACAATTTAATTCCAAGAAACTTTTTGTAATTACTTTTACACGTAGTGTTAAGATGTAAAGTACTTTACTCTTGTTTGTAAATATTTGATATTTTTGAACACCCTGTAATCCGAACAAATAACTATCTTTCGGAGTGTTTTAAAGTAACCAAAAATTTTTATGAATAATGACTTTTTCTCGAAAATTTGAAATTTTTCTTCATGGTATAGACCACCCGAACTGGTGAAACCCTGTATAAGTACTAAAATTCATTATTTAAATACTTATAAGAGTAGTTCATCACTAACTGACACATAAAACATCTTTTTCAAACTGTCATTTATTGAGAGTATAAGTGACATTTATAGCGTTTCCGATTTGCTGCATTACACCAGCGCAGTGCATATCAGCTGTTCTCCTTTTGCAAAAAAAAAGTACAATACTTTGCAGCTTTCCTAGTTTTCGTAGTATTTTTTATAAATAGAAAGTAGCTAATATGCATCACATCCGTGCAGTGCATATAAATCGGAAACGCTATTAGTTTGTCCCTCTTTTTGGTTTAAAAGTGACAACCAGAAAATTAATGCTGCCCGACAGAGGCACGAAATATATCGTTATGGTCTATGATATGGAGCTTAATGATCCAAGGATTATTATAATGTGAACGATCTATCAGAAATGCATTAGACAAATCCCCGCCGAAACTATGTTGGTGATAATTAACAAATCCCAGACGAATGTCTATAAAAATTTGTAACAATAGGTGAAAACACGAGTTCATCACTTTGATCCAAAATCATAATATCTAAGTATGGAATTATGGGAAAAGGATTCATCACCCTCGAGAAAATTTCGTGTTAATTCTTCAAGAAGGATGATCATGGCAACATTTGGGATTACGTACCACAAGGTACACCATAACAAGTGAATATTACGCAAGATGAACACCAAATGTTTACGAAGAACAAAAAAGACAACTCTACGTCCCAGAAAAATTATATTTCCATAGATGCTATTCATAATGCTAGTTTTTAAATTTTAAAAGAACCTGTTCTTTTTCAAATTTCACCATTAACTTAAAATAACAATTTCAAGGAACACGTTTTACAGACGACGAAGATATGGTGTCGGTAGTAAATAAGCGGCTTGGGGCACAAGCAATAGAATTTCTTCCAAAAGCATTCAAGCACTTCGGAATCGATACACAAAATATATGTTGAAAAATAAAATGATATCAGATTTCTCATTTGTTTTCTTCTACGTTATGGGTTATGCTCTCCTACAACGTAGTTATTTTTAAATGAACACTTCTTAATTAAAATAATTAAATTGGTTACATCATGAAGATAGCAGAAAATACATCAAATCTAATTCTAATATCGAAAAATTGTAATAAACCAACATCAAAATCTGATATATTATTCAAAAATAAACAAATAATTTTTAACAACTATATCGACAAAAGCTTCGTTTTCATCGTTAAAAATGTTAATGAACATAAGGCGTGTATTTGCAGACTGTCAAAAGAATTTAATATAAAGGATTTAACAAATAAATAACTAGTAAATAACAATAAAATTTTAAACAAAAAATATAACGATATAAGGTACGTTACTTTAACAGCAGACACATCTTAATACGAGCGACAAAAAGCTCTTGTAAACTATGTGTTTTTAAAATCTTTTCAATTAACATTTTCGGCCAGCCCCTGCTTTTTAACTTAGTCTACTGTATTGAACAAGAAATGGCTGCTCAAGTATACATCTTTAATCGGTGCCGAAGCCGAACGAACGGCTTCGGTAGGACGCATACGATTTCAATAATGAATTTTCTCAGATGTTATTAAGAATGCCCATTAACTACT
>JAHWXV010214064.1:0-10628 GCA_024586415.1 Phrixothrix hirtus | reverse complement strand
TATATATATATATATATATATATATATATATATATATATATATATATATATACATTATCACCATTCACCAAAAATGACTTTAGGAACAGTTTATGAAGCTTTCTTTGCGTAGAGTATGTGAGTGCCTTGTGGTAGTTCTTTTTAACTTGCACTAAAGTGTGAAAGGTATAACTGCCTAATATATCTAGAATATAACTGTTAGACAAAGCATAAAGAAAACCCAAATAACTATTGACACTATTTTTTAGAAAAATGGAATATGTACATCTGTTTAATTTTTCTAATGTTGGATCTGAGTTGATTTGAGTAACACTCTACAAGTGTCTCAACGCTATGAATTATAAATAATACTTATACATGGTAGCATAAAATAATATTGTCAAAAAAAAGTAAACAATAATTATTATGAAAAGCTTAAACTAAAATGGAACGTGAACACGTTACAATTTTAAATATGGAAAATCATGCTTGTGACACGTAAAAGCGCATGAGTGGAGCAACGAAAGGTGATGATCTCTGAGTAAGTATATTCTTTTGCAACACAACAAGGTGCAGCCATATATTGCACGTGCAGTTGCGGTGATCACTCAAGAGGCGAAGTTTAAGTATCTGCCACGTCATCCTTATTCCCATAAATGCACCTCAGCGATTAAGTTCTTAAAGAGACACTCGTTGGGAAGATATTTCAGAGAAATGATGACATCATTCATGCAGCAGCGCACGACCAAAGGAATTTTTTTCTTCGGGTATTGAAGCATTTCCAAAGCGACGAAGAAAGTGCATAGAAGGTAATAGAGACTACGTCGAAAACCGAGCTACTTTTTAACATTGTTTTAATAAATATTGCTCTTAAAATTTTCATTTGACCCTCTCTCGTATATAGATTTTAAATAGTTATCCTAGACAGAACAAAACACCCACTGCGAATTGAATTTTAAACGTCTATATCCCTTTAGGTCCCTGAGTTCAATGAAGATAGACTTTCAAAAGATACCAGTACTAGACCCAATGCTAATGAAGCGTACAACTCTAAATTGAATAATTATTTGATAAAAAAGTAACTACAGTATCCGCCAAAGAAACCAATACACAATTTAGAACAAGAAAAATCTGGCGTGAAACAACACACGACTTTCTCTTACGTACATAGTTATACAAATATCTAAATTTCCACAAATGATTAAAATATTGTTTACGTTTATTTTGGGAAGATGTTACTGGACACGCAAAACCCTGTTTATCTCCACAGATTTTCTCTGATAACTCAGTTCATCGCATATTTTCTGCAAAACCGCTAAGTTCATGTAAAAGCATATTGAAGGTATAAGAACCGTAGCAAGTTTTAAAAAAATTGTTGAAGATGTCCAAAAAATCGCAAAAGCTTAAAAATCTCAGGGATAAAATAGAACTTCCGGTTATTAGCTTTTAACTAAATTCTTTCAATCTCATGCGCAGAAGATAAAAAACTTAAATATGGTTTTTCATTTTCATATGATGATTTGTTCTTGAGATGTGCTGTTTACAACTTATACTCCAAGTACATCCAGTTACTCCATTTTCAAAAAAATTATTAGAGAAATCTTTGGTTAATATAAAACTAAATTAGGTAGCTAAGAAATATATTAAGTTTAAAAGAAACCGTTAAAACCGATTTCAAGAAAATGGTGAAAACAGAGAATTTGTAAAATATCTAAAAATTACAGAAATAAAGTGGAATTTCCGGTTATTAGATTTTGGCCAAATTCTTGGTTTTGTATACAAAGGCAGTTATGACCACAAATGTAAATTTTCATTCAATTAGGACTTTTAATTTCATTGTTCTTTTATTTAGAGTTAACGGTTAAGGTACTTCCGATTACTCAATGTACGGTAATGTTCCTGAGAAATAACCCAAACTATATAACAGGTCATTAAAAGGCTAAGACACGCAATAACTTTCAGTTACATAGTTAATTTATTCACAGTTAATGGCATGAGTACTTTCGGTTAACCATTTTGTGGCCATTTTTCTGAGAAACCGTCTTAATTAAATGAAAGGGCATTAATTTAAAAAAAAATCGTTATAACCGATTTCAATAAAATCGCGAAAAACCAAAAAATGACGAGAGTAAAGTGACACTCACACACATACACACACACCCACACACACACAAGAAAGTGGTTCTAATAAACCTCTTGTTGACATTCAGCACCGGACATTAACTCATGCCAAATTCACTGCTTAGTCGATATGCACGCAAGAATTCTTTGGTGTGACCAATAAACACAATTATACCGGTTCACTATTCCGTTAAGTTTAAATTGTGCTTTAACGGACCACACAATTTTTCTCTCAATCTCTTTACCTAGCATACCATTTGTTGAAACCACTCACAGAACGGAATTCATCGACCTAGATCGTTGTCGTTCAATGCATATAATAATCTTAGGATATAAATTTTTTAATGTGTCGTACACATGCAACACGTACTGTTGTCTTACGCGCACATCATGTGGTAGACTTTTTCGGCGAACATGTGAGCTACTCCAACACCAGAGTCGAGGAAGCAGCGCTTGTTGCTGTATTAAGCCTGCGGGATTTTCCTTTATGCGCATCACACAAGTACCATGTGTATCAAATTTTTCACGAATGCATAAAATTGTAGGGAGCATTGATGGTTCTGTTCCAAACTTACACCTTCACGGTCGTTGAACTTCAATGATATTCTGAAACGTAAAATACACCTCTAATATGGTCTTGCATTGCTCAAATGACATCGTTGGATTAGTATGTAGAAAGCGATAAAATGGCCAGTCAGAACTCCAGACTTCTCTTCTTTATGTCATATTTTGGGACCCTACAGACAGAAATTTATGAAATGGAAGTTAAAATTTGGAAAACTTGAGATTAATAATAGTAAATAAGGCAATACCGCTCCTACTTGCAAAAATTTTCTAATACTAAGTCGATTAGTTGTATAACCATACCGCATACTGTTAAGTCGCTAACATACGTTACCTTGAACCTTCTGTATTTCACTAAATATACAATAAACTTTATCAAAATTTTAGAAGCAAGATTTTTATTTATTTAAATGATGATATATACTCGATGGTCTTAAAGAGCTTAATATTGTTTTTTAATGCAACATTCATTTGTATCAACACTACTTTCATGAAATCTTATCGAAACTAGATGTTACCAAATTGTCCTGCACATTACACTATTGTAATAGGGACGTATTCAGACAATCTGCTTTATGTCTAGCTAATTGATAAGAAAAATAGATAAAATTGAATGACCTGCACGTCGCCTAAACTAAATCATTATGACTTTTTCGTATGCGGCCACTTGGTAAATTTGGTCTATGGTAGTCAACCAAACAGCAGTGATGATTTACAGGCTAGAATTAGGGTTGAAGCGGAGAGGATTACACTTAACATATTAGAAGATATTCTAAGAAGTTTTTGCATAAATTAGGCCATTGTTTGATAAGCAAAGAAATATATTTTGGACATGTTATGCATTAATTTTGTGCTATCATCGCAATTTTTCTTTATATAAAACGAAATCATAAATTATATTTGACAGATTCTTGAAAATTTTTCTTATACAATCCACCAAAAGTATTATGATATAAGAAGCAAAATTATCATCCGATCCCAAAGTGTAGATAAAGTTATAAGTCATTACATAAAATTGTTTGCAGAGCATTCTTCCATAAGCAAGGCGTATTTCGCCCATACTGAAAGTGATACGTTTGTTTTCGCAAGTAACAGCGCGAATACGCCCATATACTTGCTGATGTGCGAACATAGTGTTATACATACTGAAACTATTATCAAAAAACCAACCAGTGTCTCCTTGCGCTTGAACGTTTCCTAGAATATACGTATGTATACCTGCGCATCCTGGCGAATAGTTATATCTGATAACACGTGTCCGCTAGGCGCGAGCAGGTATCATGTGTTTTGGTCCTCTAGAATATATCAACCACCTTACCATATAACTCATCTTTAAGTAAATCTAATCATTAAATTCTGTGTGCATACGGCTACCCTATAAATTCTTTTGCACTCCGCTACAACGGCTTACGATGATCCTAAATCGGAACTGTAAACCTGTGTATGAGGGAGGTCTGATAATAAGCCGGTTTCCAAGAAACGGCGGTACTAATCACCGAATATATATCATTTTTGTCAAATATAATCTATTGGTAGGCAGCTTGTAAATTTTAGCGCTGTATGTCATTTGATTTATGTTTGATAGCCATAAACAGCGAACAGCTTGTGATTGTGTTAAAATAATTGATAAAACGAATTTTATGCATTGATTAAGCATTATTTTTTACCTAGAAGAACCGCGAAAGAAACAAAGGATAAGCTTAATGAATATTATCTACTCCAGCGAATATAACTGCGATTCACTAGTTTGCAGAATTTAAACGTAGTCGTACAAGCACAATTGATGAACATTGTTCAGGTCGACGAATCGAAGTGACAACCAAACAAATGATCGATAAAATCCATGATATCGTTTTGGAAATTCTACAAGTGAAAGTTTGTGTGGGTAACATTTTGCATGAACATTTACATATGTAAAAGCTGTCAACAAGTTGAGTGCAGCATTTGTTGACAATCTAAATAAAACGCAATCGTGTGGTCACTTCAAAGCAACGTTTGGCGATATTTCAACGTAATCCAGATGAATTTCTGCACAAACTAATAACCGTAGATGAAAGATGGACCCACCACTACACACCCGAAACAAAGCAACAGTAAAAGCTATGAGTTTAAGCTGGTTATGCACCGAAGAAATTAAAAGTGGTTGCATTAGCTGAAAAGGTTTTGGCGACCGTTTTTTGGGATGGACAAGGTGTAGTACTCATCGAATAACATAAAACAATTAAACTAGGGAATACACAACGAGAAGGGTATATGCAGTAATAATGAAAAATAATCAGTTAGAATTAATGTATATACCAAAACCTCACAGTAGAATCATCTTGAACCATGCCGTACTAAGTCAAAAAACTTGAATTTGAATAATATAATGTTTTAGGTGAGTCATATTGTATCGATATAACAATTCATATAAAACTAAATTGTACTCCTAGCTTATATTAAAAATAGAGAATTATTTGTAGTTTGTAGTCCTCCCCAAACAATGAAATATCTTCCAAGTTATTATTGGTAGTAATAAATAACAGATGTAATGTTGTTAATTAATTTTTATTAATATAGTGATTAATTTGAACGTTTTAGTTCCCGTAATTGGTAATCCATTGAGAACATTATCAAGGAGTTTCCCTTATAAAGGTATAATTGTTATAGTAGTAAAGTGTGGTAAGCTTTTTTACAATAAAATTAAAGTTATTTAATTATTTGGTCAAAGTTATATAAAATAAAATTTGAGAATGTTTTAGAAACGCTTTAAAATGGTTTTTTATATTTTAGATTGTAATAAGCAATATTAAACTTTGCTACTATAACAACAATTTGAACGTTTATAAGAGAAAATCCTTGATAATGTTCTCATCGAATTACCAATTACAAGAAGGAAAACGTTCAGATAAATTATTATATTAATAAAATTAATTAATAGCACTAAATTCGTTATTTATTACTGCTAAAAATAACTTAAAGAAATATTTCATTTTTTGGAGAAGACCACAAATCACAAATAGTAAATATTTCCCCAAATTGTACATAATTAAACATAAACAATTTAAATACAATTTTATTCTTTAGTATACGTATACACCAACAAAAAATAAACGAGTTAGTTCACTGCAAAGGTATTCAAATGTGGTTAAAAATAGATGCATAATATTTGATTGCATTCAGTGACTATTGTAAATATTTTGTACATAAAAGTAGGTTTAATTCGTTCAACCATAATGAACCAAGTTTTACGAAATAATACAATTTTTGCATATAACATTTACTAATATTTTTGATGATTTACATCATCTACTGCTATTAACATTACGAGTTTGAGGTCTACCTTAAAGATGTTTTAAATTATAGGAATTTTGCTATTTTGTTCACTTGGGTTGAAAATGAGAACAACTATAGACCATAGCACTTCACTATACGGCTATTTTATAAATATCTGTAAATATTTACACGACCTTACCTTCTTTATTACTTGGAATATAATTTACAACATTTTCATCTAACCTTTCGCTATAATCCGATGTCAAACTAATAGAAATGCAAGGATCTTCTCAATTAAATGCGCTTGTTTGCTTGCAAGAAGCGCTTTTGACACTGACTTCATTTAATGTGGTTTCTGAATAGCTGCTTGTGAGTACATCTCCAATTAGTTCACAATGATGTTAAAGTGTCTGTGATTGGTCAAACAATTCACATTATTCTGGTTTATGTGAATTAGGACTTCCTATTACCATTTCATGCGCTGACTTAAGAATTGTAAAAAGTGAGAAAGTGCATTATGGCTTAAGACTATCCAATTGCCCTTAGGAGTGACATAGAGTATATTTTTTATTAAGTTCTTTCACATTATGCCTTGAGATGTCCTAAATTCACGTACTATGCTATTTTGAAGGGAGCATCTTCGACAAGATACAGAGATTGAGTATCGTGTGATCATACAACTTAATTTGAGTCGTATTATATCACATAATCCAGTAAACAAAATATAAATATATGTACAATGTAACGCAGTTACATAGCTTAACTTTCTGTAAACGGAATGGGGGACCTTCTCGTAAGATTTTTCATTCATCGGCTAAAGACCCTTTGCTGGTTCTTTCGTAGATTTGTTACAGTTTTATATTTAAGGCACAATGCGAATGCTTTTATCTTATTTATAATGGCGGCAGAAACTGTATACCTGCAAATTCGAATCTTAAATATGTTGAATAGCGTTCGGATTTACCTTCTTTTTTGCTGTCACTAACTTGTCCGATCTTGTACTTGTTCTAGGAAAGACAACAATGGTAAAATATAGCAAATTTAATAGACATTATTTTTTACAGACAATCAAACTAAGCGACTCAAGGGTCAATACTTTATATTTTATATTGTAATTAACAGAATAAAGTATCCTTACGATTATTCCCTTCTGTCTTAGGTCAATCTTAATTATACATGCTTGATGTTTTGCATCCCTTCTACGAATTCATGAATTCGCAGAAGTTTGACGTTTTGCTGTAACATAAGATTCTGAAAGCAACAGTTCACGATAAAATTGTTATGGCTAAAGTGGAATAAAACAAAGCTCTGTACTCTACCAACTAATAATCGCTATGTGAGAGTCGTAAAATACGTTTTTCTTGACAATTCTGCTATGAATAAAGATGTAGGTTTGCCATTCTTTCTTATTATGACATTGGCATTTGAAAGATATTAATTTGATATAAGATTCTAAAAGAGAATGCAAATAAATATAACTTTAATGAGTCGGTCCTTCAGTTATTCCTGAAATACAATTCCTTATTAAGCAGTTTTCGACACATGGTTATGTTAAATAACTTTGACACGTTCTTACTTGGCGAGGCTTATGTCTTTAAATTGATTCGATATTCTACTATTAGGTCCATGTCTGTCTTAGAATGTGAATATTTCTGAACGTTCACCAGAAATTAAACACGGAATGAATTGCACTATTAAATAAATCGAAATTGCCAATATACGTCACATAACTAAAGGCACTAACACTATAAATTTTAAAAGTCCAACAAAACTTCATGTTTCTTGACAATTAGAATGCTACATTGTATATTTAATTAATTCTTACTAATTTTCAACAAGCATTTTCTTACTACGTTCTTCGTTTTAAAACTACAAAACAAAGCGAGAAGAAGTTAACTCACGCCTGCTCGGATATTTATAGTTGACCGAACAAACATTACGCCAGTAGTTCTAAATAATAGAATTCTTTATACCATGTTTTGAAATAAATAACAAAAGTTTGTTGTTACTATTAGAGTATGATTTTAATTCCAATTTATAACCTAAATGAAAGTTTCAACAGTTTCATCTATTCTATTCATATAACTCTTAATTTTAAGAAGATATCGCTTACCTTTAAGCAATCTTAAGACTATAATCAGCAGCAGAGTACCAGAATTATAATAATATAAGGTGAGTAATTTATATCTCACCTTATTTATAGGCAACACACTATACTTTTATAAATTTAGGCACGAATATATTATGTGTTCCCTATAAGTATGGGGTAAAATAGGTTATGCACCCTCTAATATACAATTATAATTAATAATTACAAATTTGAGTTTAATAGCGGCAAGTTTATCTCAAATTAATATCAGTTAAGGGTAGTTACCATCAAATATTAGGGCAACGATAGGACCATAATAAGAGCCGGTTACGGTTTTTGCCAATTCAGTAATTACTCAATTCTTTAATGATCTGTGTTATTTCTGTATCATGCAGGAACACCCTAAAAATGAAAATGTAGAAATAAGTAGAAAATATTACCTTCGAATATTGGAAGGATTTTAATAACATATAACGGGTTGAACGACGTTTTGCCTCCCGAAGAATGGATACGATGTTATTTTCCTAAACTATCGGGATTGCTCCGGCCGACACATTGGGTCATGGGCAGGTTCCACGTGAACTATGAAATTGAATGAGTCTAAGTTCAGCAACGTCTAGCAATCGTCAAAATGGGAGAAAGTCGTAATCAAGGGCGCCACTTTGTTTTACAGTTGTCTGGTTAATGTTAAAGGGGAAGGAGGAAACAACGAATCTCGTTTCCACAACCTGATTATTTGAAATCACGATTATTTTATACTGACTATTCCAGATGGCAGGTGTACGCCAATCTAAAATGCACTATTTACTTAACACTACCAATTCCCTGAAAGAAAATAATGGTTACTGATTCTAGGGATTCCTATAATTATAAAATAAGGAAGTTTGTACTTAAATATTAAATATAACGAAGAGAAGAAGTAAAATTTGCAGTCGTGAAGAATACATTGATCTCATAAAAAAATATAGTAACGATTAGTTCTCTATAATTAAATTAGGGGACCCTGGATTACCAAAATTTCAAATTATTTATAGACCAGTTAATACATTTGACCTTTGAATAATGGCCTTATTTAACCAAACAATTTAGCTTAAGTAAGATTCGATATGCTATTAACAAATATTATGTCAAGCGCCTTTTATTTATGCCTTGATCGAACTAATTGTTCCAGCATAGTTAAATTGAAAAAGGGGGCTTTTGTTGGATTGCTATTTGACAATAAGTTTATATCAAAAACATTACTTACGTTTTGATAGAACAATTCCCAAAAGCATTGGGAAAGGAGCGGTTCCAGATGATATCGTACGGTGTACATCACAAACCGTCCCTAACCATTTGTAGGACACGATGTGAAAATATGAGATTTATCCCCATTTATTATCCGCCAGAAGACGTTGGACAATGAATTAGCACCAATCCATTACCTTGAATAAAACGTTAAAACGGAATAGCTCTTCATCTTGTAAACTTTTTATTTTGAATCGAAGGGTGGTCCTTTTTAAGTACTTTTGCACTCACATAGGAAACGGAAGCCCTTACTACATTGACGGCGTTTAGTTCAACACTGCCTTTAGAAACACCTCCTTTAGATGAGGAGCGGGAAAGCGGGGAAAAGTGATGACAACTATTCGTTGAAGGTTAAACTTGCCTACCGATTTGCTGATGAACAAAAATATCGTGTTTTGTTACTTGTATTTACTTAAATTGAATGTAATTTTACAACAAGGAAAGATTTAAATGGTTAATTTTCTGGAATTAATCGTGGCTAGAAATATTTGATTTTAACTTAATATTTTTGCATTATTACCTAAGCATATTAAAATAAGCCAGTAATTTTAAAAATATGTACTAATATACAAGATGTCTCTAAATAATTTATTGGTCTTGGCTTAAAATATAAGACGCGCTTCAACAGCCAAAAAGTAAAAAGCGGGCTTACAAAAACTCATAATAATAAGAAGAAATAATATACTCGTTAAACAATTCATTACGAAAAGTTCAATTTAACGTAAAACTTTTATGTAACTAAAAGATAGAACCGTTAAATAAAAGGCGTGCCAACTTTAATCCATTAAAATTGAAAATGATACATATGCGACACCTCGGGGTCGAAAAAGGTCTAATTAATAGAAACCTAATAGTGCGGTACTGGAAACCAAAATAAATGGATAAATTAAATATTAGGAAATTATAGAGGAATTCAGAAGGTGGACATGGAAACATAAAATTATAATTTGGTAGTTATGAAAAAACGTTACACTTTCACTTAACCCGTGTTTAACCATTGTCTTATAGCCTTAGTAATCCAAATTAATATTCGTACACATTGACGGTGCAAAATTATTGAATTGGTTTGTTTGTGATTTTAATCCTTTTTAGATCTTTTATTTCGAATTTACTTATAACAATTTATAATAATTTTTAATTAGTTGTCAGGAAAGCTCATCAATTAAGCTATTGCAGAAGAGTATTTATATATAGATGTAGATAAGTGAAGTTGTGAAAATACATTTCCAGAGGTAATTCTGGCGTAGGTAATTGTTTACGGACCTATTATTTTAATGTCCACCTGGATTAATCAAAATTAACAATAATTTAGCAACAGAATTTCAGCCAGGGG
>JAHWXV010214046.1:0-10682 GCA_024586415.1 Phrixothrix hirtus | reverse complement strand
CATGTATAAAGGAAATTATAAATGGATGAATTATTTATGCTTTTAAATTAATTTTAGAGTTTACAATTTAGATGTATAGGAAAGTAACTAACGTCAATAATTCAAATTAAATTTAAAATGTGTAAGAGAAAATCGTGTGTTGTCTCGCACCAGATTTTTCTTACATGATATGTACAAGATTATTGTTATTTAAATTTTCAATTATAAGCAAATATGCAGAACATTTTAATTGTTTGGAATTCAATTATTTACTTGTAATTAAAGTTTTTAGGTAAGATACTTATCAACAATGAAGTATTATAGGTATAAAAGTGGATCAACTTGACTATAATACCTAATAATAATAATAATTAAATATTGGCGCCATATCCATGGAAGCAACAAGCAGTATCACTTAAATTATTTTGTATGGTGATGCTACCCTTGTTAAGAGAGGCAAAGGAAAATAGCAGGGCCTATTTGTTATGAAATTTCTTTTTTCTAATCTTTATTTTGTGGTTACAACTTGGTGTCCATGCTATCACTTGTCTTTGTTCCTCAAGAGGCCTTTAAAGAATAAAATTACAACAAATTATAAAATATGTTTACCTTTCTATAACCTTGGTTAGTATTTGTACTATTTTAAAATTTATTTTATCGTCCACTTATATGCGATAAGTATTCCAAATTGAAAATTTAAGATGTCATTTTTGTAAACATATAGATTTATTTTATTTAATTTATTATAAACAAGGTAATTTTCTTTTAAATAATTAATTTTGAACTTGATACTATGTTGAGAATATATAATTCAATAGTAAGCTTTAATTTTCTCTTATCCTGTCTAAAAGATACATTGTTATTTTATATGTTTAAGGATAAGTTAAATTTTACACCATTGTAAAATATATCATGTTGGCAAAAATGGCTTGTCAATTCCATATTGTTACCAGTGGCATGCAAATTTCGTTCACACGTTCTAATTGCTACCATTATCAATTATTACATCTTAGTAAATGGCACATGGGATATATACAAACGATAAAATCAAATGTGTATATTACATTACTGAATATTCGTTCTATGGGTTGCTGAAGGTGTTCTTCAGTCTTATGTATTGATCGTTTCGTTCGCAATAAAGGAAAACGTATTCGCCATTTTGCAACAAAAAGCCCTCTTTTATTTAAATATTGCATAAGGTTAGAACGAGGCATAATATATAGTGCTATCTATTCTATATGCAACAAAGTTAATCGTACATTTATGAAGAAAAGTTTGAAACTCCAATAAAGGAATATATTAGATATGATAAATAAAGCATTTCTAATTTATTGAAATAACCTTTATTTACTTGAAAAATAGTAATTTAAACAATATTTTCCCTTTCATTAAGTAATATGGTTTAATTAAGTAACATAGCACAATTTTGATTCATAAAGCATTATTTAGTATAAAATATATCGTTTTAATTAAATAAATATTAATCAACGAGGTATAAGGAATTTCAAAAAGTATTGTTATTTGTATTGGTTATTAAGTAATATGAATATTAGAGATTTAATGTAATATAGATAATTGCTAACATTTTTATAAAATGTAATTACATATGTAATTATGCACATAAATCAATAAAATATTGATTTATATTTATTTTGAGAACAATAATGGCAATGGTCACACATCCAATTAACTGGACACGCGAAACACCACTTAACTCCGGACATTTTTCTCGATAACTTACTTCAACGAAGTACGTCCTTAGGTTCAATGAAATCTGTGTGCAAGGGAAGCTACTTCAAATAACCTTGAAAGAGGATGCATAGGTTATATGAGTGTTGATAGGAGCTAGGGGATGCATCTAATACTAGGTATCCCTCGAAAGAACACCCATAAAGCTATATAATATAGATTGGGATATTATTATAGGTCAATTCAGGTAATTAGAATACAGAACTATGTAGAATCCGAGGTATAGTGTTCTGCATGTTGCTGTCTAATTTAATTATTTTCTTTGAAATGTTCCGATAAGCTCCTCTAGAAAATTTTGTACATAAATATTTTTAAAGAATTCCATTTAGTTCTAAATTTTCACAGATTTCTGTTTGGTTTAAATATATTACATTTTCTAATGCTAGGTGTCTATAGCATACTCATAATTTATTTAATTGGCAATGTTTACATTTATGGTTTCATAAGTTGAACCTTTGGTTTAACTATAAATTCTGGGCATCCTTTACCTGTATTCCTTCTTGTGAGTTTTATTCATTTTAGATATATTTGCAGTTCATTTCATGGAATGATTTTATTTATATTACTTTGTTAATAAATCAAATATTAAGTAATATTTAACTTTTAACTAATGTTTACGAACTTTAAATTATTGTCAAATTGCTTTGCTGGCTATTTCTTATGATTTTTATACATAAAATTTTAATATTAGGCAAGCTAACAATTCAATAAATTGAAAGTACGTCACAATTTATATATGAGCTACTAACACCTATTTTAGTTATTTTTCGCGTGAAATAGCGATTTTTCTTATTTATAATGAGATTCTTAATAGATCCATGGCCGTGGCTTTTATCTACACTACTCCTAGAATCTTAAATAGTCCAAAGAAGTTGTTTTGATGTTCATTTATTCAACATTCTTCAACCCTTAATTTTTTTTTTCAAATTAAACAAATTTTACATGTTATATACAGGATGATTCAAAATTTATATTCTTATAAATATGCATTCATATTAAAAAATTACCAGACACGCGTACACTCACATACACGCATACACGCACGCACTCACGCATGCACGCACGCACACATGGAGACACGTACGCGCGCGCGCGCTCACACACACACACGCACACACACGCGTGCGTGCGTGCTTGCGTGCGTGCATGCATGCGTGCGGGCGAGCGCGCGGGTGCGCGTGCGTGTGTGCGTGCGTGCGTGCGTGCGTGCGAGCGTGCGTGCATGTGTGTGTGTCTGTGTGTGTGTGTGTGTGTGTGTACGTGTGCATGTGCAGGTGCGCGTGCGTGAAATGGATTCGACGTAAGTTCTTTTGTTAATATAATGAGATTAAATAAATAAATCGTGGTGTTTTAGAAGTATGAATTCGTATTGCTGGGAGTGGAATGTTTTGAAGCGCCTAGTTATCAAGTTGATGGAATAGCGGGAGGAAAATGCAGATCATTATCTTAATGTAGATGTAGTTGGGTTACACGGCAAGTTATTATCAAGTTTAGATTATAGTCAAAACGTATTTCATTTCATGCGAAATTAAATTGGTCGAAAGTGTCCGTATATTGAACGTCTGCAGTTAAAAATCTTAAGGAGAAATTTGTAATATTAACAGTTGATACGGAGAACCAGGCGGATAACGACGGGAATTGTATAATTGATTTTAATCATACACCTAGAGAATTCCTTAGGTTGACATATAGAACAATAATGGCAAACTATTATGCGAGTCTTGCCTCCAAAGTAGACTTTCGGTTGGAGATTTGTTTAATGATCTTAGTATGATGAATTTGAAAGAGTTTTTGTATGTGCTCGATCCATTTTTCGATATAAAAATTGACTATAGTGACGCTGAAGAATGTTAAAATTTCGTTTAGACATGTTACATCCTAATTAAATAAATACGTAGACAAATAATATAAAATGTATATTTTTTAGAAAAGAGACTATTTTAAATTAGATAAATGCAAAATGTATTGTTAAAAGTTTTATTCGTCTTATATTCTTTATTTGAAACGGATAATAAATTTCTAGAAACAAAAAACAATTGATGTGTGGTATATTTAATCTGTTGAATTTTAATGATGTTGCTAATACGAATTCCTGCGTAACTTCACACTTCAACGATGTCATTTTTGAAATAAATAAGGAGCGAGTTATATGCTAAGATACGTATCATAGAATAAGTAGAACAGCTGACTCGATGCTTCTTATGTGAACCACATTGCCATATCCGCCGTTCTCAGGAAGCATCAGCCAACGACCTTAGCTTTTATATTACAATTAATATGAGTAAAGCTACTTATTTATACTTAAAGCGACAGTTCTCACTAAATGTATTCACATGACCCATGTTAGTCGATATTATAACATGTATAAAATAAAACAGTGTATCTCCAACAGAAGTGTTGTAAAATTTAAACAATAACGTTATTTTAAATTTATATTCTCCGAAATAAAATTAGGGTGAATTTATATAAGCAGATGAATCTTAATGTATCTAAAATTGTATAAACAGCTTCCACCACGTACATCTTAATCTCATTATAATTCAGCAAACAGATAATTTAAGTATTTAGGCAGAGGTTTACTTATGGCTTTAATACTAATTTCAAATTAAACGGATTTGGAAATAATGTAATGCAATTTAGTTTAAAATGAGATTACAGAAATACTAACAATAAATGTTAATGTTATTATATTTCAATTTAGACATTAATAGACGGCTAAGAGAAAGAATTTAAATAATTATATATCGATTATCGAGTAAAAACATTTTAATATTCTTTACATGTAGCAGTGGCGGTCTGTTCAGGGCAGCAACGTAAGCTCTGCTGCCAAAAAAATTTCAAAAAATTACTGCTCTTTATAAAACATTAAATTTTAATTAATAATTCTGCGTGTAACTTATCAAAGTCCACGAAACTTAAGGTTTAAGCGCTAAGCAACTCACCGTTAAATTTAAAAAATGTCCATGTATGTTGAATTGATCAAACTTTCACAGGCGTTCCTTCGTATTTAACATCGGCATTTAAATATATCGATTTATTTCTTTAATAGGCGTAGCATTTTCGTATAATGTATTTACCAGGTCATTAGTACATAGTAAAGATAAAAAGGATTTAGCTTTATTTAATTTAACATGTCCAAGTGAAGGTATTTTATAACAAATACAGAAACTTTTATCTCGTCTACTAAGAATATAATCAGAAAATTATTTCATCGAAGAAGACAATATTGACTTTGATGACTTCAACGTTGGTGAAGGTGAAGGTGAGAGAAGAGGACCTTTAAAAATATATAAAACTGTATAATTCTGCATTTTGTTTCAATGTGAAACATGTTTCAGTTATTGAAATATACAATAGATTTATTTATGTAACGATCGGCAAGTAGACCTATTTCTTTATTTCCACACAATTCCAATGAAGAGTATACTGCACAAGAAAACGAAATGAATTTGGATAGTGCACAAAATTGGAAATAAAATTCATCAGATGGTGGTTTGGTCATATGCATACAGTCAAAGAAATTTGCTTGGGAAGCCGTAAGTTTGAATAAAATTAGATTTAGAAATAGAATAAATCAATGTGGAAATTTTCTTAATACTATTTTAGAAACAATAATGGACTAAATATTTACCAAAAACGTTTTTCAAATTTATAGAATCTGATCTGAACAGAGAGGGAGAGAGAGAGAGAGAGAGAAGTGATGAATTAACATTTAAATTTGATTTTAAACGTTTTTCAAAACTAACAGTATTAACTGGTGAGTCATTTGTACAAGGTTTGCAACATGATTGACAATAATTAAATTGTAGCAGATCAGTTGTTAACATTTCCATCAGATTTGATAGACAGTAATTTATTAAATACATATAACGAAGCTAAACACGGAGAATTAATAAATTGTTTGAGATCTGAATTGAGTAGGAACAATATAAATCTTAAAAGAACTATTGAAGTTGGATATAGAGTTGTTGTGTTGTTGACGATTTGTAGTCCATTATAAGAATTAAATGTATAGACTGTTGGTTAAATGGAACTTCTCGTTGTGAAACCGTAATTGTTCTATCTATAGAAGAGTCGTTTTTGTTTCTAAACAGGGAAGTGTACAATATAACATATAAATTCTTTAAATCAAACAATAGCTGATTTGGAGAAAATGAAAGGTATTCCGGTTTTATATTTGATGAATATTTAAATAATTACTTTGTGATTTCTTATAATGTGGATTCGGATTACGAAACGCAAAGTTTTATAGAAAGGTTACAGTAGAACATAAGAAAAATAATTATATAGATTTCAATGAAGCTGATATTATTGAATTATTTGAGTTAAAAGACATTATTAATTACAATATAGGGTTAATATCAAATACTCTAAATTTGGAAGATTATAATGTAAAACATATTGTATCACCTTCCGTAGCTAACAATAATAGTTGGTGTTTGTCTGGAAATGATATGCACGAGGATGTTTATTTTGTTCGTTGAAAGTTTTTTAAACAGAAACGAATCGTCCATATTAAATTTAGGCGAATACCATATTTTAAAGTATAATACGACTTTCATCTTGAGATTATTAAATGATTATTTAGTTTTATTTAAAGATATTGTTCGAGGCGATAAACAGAAACAATAGTAATTTAGGTTAAATATTAGTTAGAAAAATAAACAGAAACCGTTTAAGAGTTAGTAGAGAATAATACCGACAACAATTAGATATACTTCTTAAAAATAGAATAGAAATATATGAGTTATGTAAACGTCTAGAAAATACCCTAAATATGTACTAGATTGATGTAAATTTTATATTGGAATAATAAAAAAATGATTTTATAACTTTGCATATTTAATATGAAAATTATAATGGTTGCGAGTATTATATGAAATCAATAAATAGTCGAGGTATTAAGATCAAAAATTCAATTATCATCGGTAGGTTGAAAGGTGAAGGTGTTGTAAATACGTTTATAAAAAGAATTGCCATTTGAGTTACATTTATCCGGATACAAATTATGCGGTCCGAGAACAAAACTAAAAACACGTCTTGCTCATGGTGATATAGAAATTAATAAATTAGACGCGTTTTGTAAACAACACGACTTGGCATATAATAGTAGCGATAATTTGAATGAAAGGCATAAAGCCAACAAAATATTCGAAGATTCAGCTTGTAACAGATTTAAATTTAAGGATGCTTTATTTGGTAAGAAAACAGCTGAATTAGATGAGATGTTTGTCATTGAAGAAAAACAAGAAATGCTGTCGACGTCGACTACGTTAGTGTCGTATTCGTCATGTTAAACAAAACGGAAGACGGCGACGAAAGACACGATAAAGCTATGGAGACTGCGTTCTTGATCGGGAAGAATGGCGATGGGATTTATTTAAAACTATATAAGAAAGAAAGAGAGTTATAATTAAAGCCTTACAGAAACGAACCAAAAAACTTATAAAATTTCCCGAAAGAACGCTAAAAGATCTAGACTTAAAGAAGTATGCTAACATCGTAAAATACTTGAGAGGTGTATTTATGCGAGACAGTTTACCTAAGGGACCTTGGATTCGTGAATGCGGTATAGTTAATTTAGATAGTCAAAACGGAAAAGGATCACATTGGGTCAGTTAACGCAAGAATGGAAATTAAGTATTTTATTTCGACAGCTTTGGTAATCTTACACCTCCTACAGAACTTATCAGCTGTTTTCGTGGATGTCAAATTTATTACAACTATGATAGAGAACAAAATTTTAATACAAATATTTGCAGTCATTTATGCTTAAATTTTTTGTATAGTAATGAGTATTAGAGAATTTTCTTCAGTTGGAATATCGATAACATTTAGTTTAGAAGACGAAGGTTACAGAGCAAGTTACGATTTCTATCCGCCAATAGAATTAGATTCAAAATATAGATGTGTTTTGGCTTTATTTGGATTCTACGGTTGTATTCCAATATGCAACATGACTGAGAGAATCGATAAATTATATTATATCAATCAGAAAGTAAATAATGTAATTAGTATTCCACGCGGTGCTTATGAGATTAATGAAATACACAAATACTTAAAAAATAAATTTTTGGAAATACTCAAGACAACTGCAGAATCGTTTCACTTAAAGCGAATAATAATACTCTACAGTGAGTTAAAAAGCGCATATGATATCGATTTTACGCAAAACCATAGTATTGGTCATATGCTAGAATTCAGTTCTAAAATTTTAAAAGCTAACTAAGTTCACAAATCCGATTTAGATATTCAAATACTTAAGCACACAAATATTCACATAGTGTAACATTTTAACAGGAGTGTATAGAATCGGTGAAAAAGCAAGGACAATTTATAAAGTTGGCATTACCGTTCCACCTGAATTTCGATTGGATAGGACACACGTTAGCCCGTCATTCTTGGAAGTTGATACAGATCTTATAACAAATATTACTATTAATTTGGTTGACCAACGAGGTGAACGTATAGATTTTGCAAGTGAAACGTTCTCTGTACGTTTGGAATTAAAAAAAGATAGACTTAGGATTTAATACAAGCTTCAAAGAAAGCCACTTAAAGAGTACCACAGATACTTACATTTGCAGAGAATTGATTTTTAAAATTAATTGGAATTCTACTAAGACAAAAGATGGCTATTACTTAGCGTATTTTATGCTATTGCCTATGACGAAACGGTTGTGTAAGTTATTATGCTTTCAGTGAAAATGATGATGTAATTCCACCGTGGAAAGTCAACCAAATTCGATACTTGTATTTGATGATATTTCTTGCCATAAACAGAATAACATTAGAGCATACTTTAATATGAGTAGGCATAATACAATAGATTGTTTTTATCTTTGTCAGACGTATACAAGGATTCCAAAACACTTGGTGTGGGATAATACAAACATGTTAATTTTATTTAAACAAAATGATTTGAATTACAACACATGTATGATGAACACATCGGGACAAATATGAGTGTTTAGAGAAATGTGTTCGGAGTGTTGGAAAGATTTTTTCGGATTTCTTAGCATTCATAAAGACTTTGATATTAAAAAGGGTAGAAACAGAAAGGGATTTGCTCAGTATATAATTTTTAATTGAAAGAGCGACTTTAGTAATAACTAGATCACTTTTCTGTTTAACAGATCAATTAACTTTTACCTGCTACTTGTTCACCTATATCCGTTATCTGTTTTATCTACACCTGTTACCTGTTAACTTATGAATTTGAACATAAAGGATAAAGACACAAAGAGCAAACTTATAAACGCTCGAATTTCAATTAAACGCAAATATCAAGCACTTCAAGCAGAAAAATTAAACACTGAAAAACTAATTGAAGAAACGCATAAGCCTATTATTAAGCTACTTACGGAAATTGCGTCCAACATTAAAAAGAATTCGCTAAGTATAAATCCCAAAAAGTAATGAAGAGACCTTCTGTTCTCCAATTTTAAAAAGATCTCACAAACCCCAATACTTATCGGCAGTTAAATTGTTTCCTTCTACTCCGACAGGACAGGACGAGTATGTTGAAGAACCGTTATCTTCGGAATATAACGTATCACTTACGATAACAGTTAAATTTAAATAATTTGAATGTTCCTGATCTACATTTCAAAAACAATAACTGAGCAACTGTACATGCCAAGAATGAAACAATAATTATTTGTTAAAGAGTTTCGTATTAATAATAATTAAAACGGTGATACCTTTCTTAGTTAATAGATGTTAAAGGTGAAGACACTGTTGAACGAATTCTTTTCACACAGACTTGTAAACTATTCACTAAACCAAGTTAATTACTAGAAAGAACTAAATATCTTCAAATATATTTTAAATTACAATTTTTACTCATGTGATATTTTAAAATATATTTTGAAAAAACATAAATTTAAGCATTTTTTAAAAAACTTAACTACCTTAAAACCAGTTTAAACAAACCTCATCAGAATTGTTAGTTTATCATATACAAATAACATTTCTTACAAACTCGCTTTTCTATTTAATAAATACAATCTCCATACCGTTTTTGAGGAAAATATCACTATTAGGAAAATTTTTTGCAATTTAAAGACCCCATTTCCAGACTAGCAGACTGCGAGATTTATTGAAATAAAATGTAAAAATTCAGAATTCAAAATACGGACACCTCATATATCAGACAGACCAAAAGGCACTTTCCTAGCAGAATTGAGGAACACGTATCTCAATCCAAATCTAAAAACAGCATTGCAAAACATCTCGTTAAAAACAATCACATCCTCAAATTTGATACTTGCAACATTAATATGGATAGAATAGGCAAATATTCTATATTAAACACATTTGAAAATTATTACATGAATTTCAACAAAAGAAAAGAAGAAAAACATATATTAAACGTAAACATCCAGTTTGTCAACTGCTTATTGCAATACATAATTGACTACATAAAGCTTTAATAAACTACATACATTCAGTCATATTTTCAACCACCGACCAACTTAATTTTCAACTTATTTTTTAAAATAATAATAAAACTTTTTAAATCCCTATTGTTTGCCATCTATAATAAACCAAACATAAATTGCCTAATTTTCATTAATAATTTCCACATTTTTTTAATTACATTATTTTACTTACTCTGTTCTCTTAATCCTTCATCCTTATACCTCACAACGCTCCTTAAAATTAAAATAAAAACAAAAATAAATATTAAATGTACAACTTCGAAATTTACTATAAACACATCCGCGATTTTATCAAATTAATTTTATTTTATTTTAATACAATTCCATCTCAATTCTACTATGACATATTGCTATATTATTTTTAAGATTTAATTAAATTTATTATTTTGATTGCCCCAATTTTGGGCGTTATATAATTGATATGACTTTTTTGAAATTTATATTTTCTTTTAATTATTTATAATTAAAACAATTATTTTATTAATTATTAGTTTTTACTACAGCCCCACG
>JAHWXV010213971.1:0-10112 GCA_024586415.1 Phrixothrix hirtus | reverse complement strand
TTCTTTAATTTTCGGGCTAATAGCTATTATTTTTTAAAATTCTGGTTTTTTGCATCACTACTCATACAAAGTTAGATAACACTAATAGTATTACATTATTGAAATAGATATGTTGTAGTTTTATTATGATTATTGACTCTATTGGTAAGTGTCTGAATACTTTTTTCCTATCGTGTTATGTACATTTGGGAGTGTTGGCATTCTCTCTAGAGAGAGAGAGCGAGAGAGAAATAGTTCGCCGAGGCCGTAAGGCCAATGTTTTTGTATACTGCTTTATTCACAATAATTCAAAATACCCTTTAAATGTTGACATTATTAATAAAATTAATAACGAACATTCAATAATTTTTTGACACGCTGTCATTGATAACAAGTGTGGTTATAATACACATAATAAGTCTAAAATAACAATTGTTACCATGGATTTGCCAGGTAGAAAGTAAGCAATTTTTGACCAGTAGGAAAGTGCTTACTTTCCACTCGAATAACAATTACTCATTGTTGAACCTCAAAAAACAGTTAAAAACAGTATTACTATATGATTGTGAATAAAATTACTTTACTTCTTTATAGATGATGCAGTTATTATGGTTCGAACTAATTTCATTTAAAATATGTATATAAACTTGCTTGCTGTGGATTTCAAAATGTAAAACCATAGTCCAGGTATTTCTCGAAAGTTTGCAACTTGCAGCTTTCCCTGCAATTACTTGTAGGTATTTTTGCATTTCTGGCAAAATACAGCCTCCCAGTTCAGAAATGTTAGATTTGTTTAGCTATCGAAGTTAAATTCCTTTTTATTTCTAGTAAAAAAATAATTTATACATAGTAACAATGAAATTAGTCAATATTATATTGTCAATATGTTTAATCTGATGTTACAAGTACAATTACTTGCCGCAGATAGAGATATTCTCCCTACCTAGGTATTATATTGGGCACAGCTAAATCTCCAAAATTTCTTCAAAATAAAGAAGCGTTACATTTGCATATAATGCTAATGTAACTAAAGAAATATTGGTTTTATAAACTGTGTTTGTCTGGGTAGAGATGGTTTGGTTTGGTTTTAATGTTTGGTGTGCTCTATCCCGGAATCATGTTTTAGTATATTGTATTTATAAAGGAAATCTTAACAGCCAAATTCTAAATGACGATATTGTCAAAGGATATCAAGATAATTTACCTTTGAATAAAAGAAGAAATGTATTTTTACAATTTTTTTTAAACAACTATTTTTGTGATAATTGGATAGAAAATCATGGGTTGGTAAGATGAATTCTATATTCATCTGACACCGAAAGATTTCTTATTTTGGGGACACCTAAAATACATTTTATATAAAAGAACTAATAATATTAATGAGATGAAATAAAATCACCTATGTAGAATGCACAAATTCTATTTCTAATATTCATATTTATAATACAGCTAGAAGTGTATTGAAAAAATATAACTTATACCTAAAATTAGAACTTTTGTTAGCTGAAAAATAAAAAACCAAGCAAATTTTAGTTTTCACCATTGCACTTAACTTGAGAAATCATAGAATGCTACATTCGTTTTTTATATCGTATAATTTTCATGTTTCCTTAAATATTTAGTCATTGAATTTTGCCCACCCTGTACATACATATACAATTTTTAAAAACATGATTTTTGGACTCAAGAACATGTTATATTACCACTAAAAATTAATCATCGAAAATTTTGGTCAAAAAACAATGTGTTTTTCTATACACAATATTTCTTTCTGTAGTGTTGTAATGTAAAAATAAGAAATAATTAAAATTTAGACTATTAATTGCATAAATTACAATGGGTTTAAATTATTTCCTATTTTTATGCTCTCACAAATGCCAGAACTCAGAATTTTTATTAATGTAGTTTTAATCATTTATTCTTTTTTAGATAATGCAAATTTAATTTAATGCCCTTTGTTATGTTTTAAAAAACCTTGATATAACTGCACTTGCATTTGCAGGGTAATAATTATTAGAACTGGAAGACTAAAAACAGCCATTTTAAAATAGACTGTTACAAATTTCCAGAAAATTGAGGATAAATTGCAATTATTTATTTGCAAGACCTTACATTATAAATTCATGCTCCCTGTGATTTATTAATATAGTTTGTTAGTCAAAAATAACTAATTAAACTTTCAGAGACTCTTTAAATAATGAGAATATTTGGTTTTAACTTTTAAATGATATCGAAGAGTAAGTTGTTTAGTATTATTATCTGATAGCAATTAATGCTTTATTTTATTTAATGTTTTTTCTTCAAAGTATAAATTCAACATGTGGTTGAAACACAATACAATATCTTTACTTGAAAACAAATTATTTACGAGTATTATTATTATTTTCACATCGCAAAGCAAGTGAAAATATGGTTTTTTGATAGAGTTGCTTAAAATGTTTTAAAATGTCAAAAAAATTGAGCGAAAAAATCTGTCTGTTGTTTTGATAACTCTTGAAATATATGAAGTATTGAGTTGAAATTTGACACATAAAACTACAAAAGAAAGGTTCAAATTATTTTTGGCAAAATTCCTAAGGGTTAGTGTGTGTGGGGGGAGATGAAGGTAAATTTTTAAATTTAGTTATGCTAAAAATTAACTACATACTTGAAAAAACCAAAAAAGTTTATATAAATATATATTCTAAACTGTTTTCTAGAAAGCTATCAACGTTCAAGATGACAAGATGTCAGGTAACATTTTATTTTAGGATAAAAAGATGATCATATCTGATTGTGGTATTTAGAAGTATTGCTTCCATTGGCTACAGTTGGTTTAAAGATTCACTTTTACCTTTCAGTGCAATAGATGAAAATGCATTTGAACTGGGTCTGCTATACCACACAGATATGAGTGGATATCAGATTTTTACATTCATTGCATCATTTACTAATGTTATTAACATATGATTAAAAAATTTATTGACTAATATTTTAAACTTAAAACAATACAACTTTAGCTACGTAAATTTCATTTATAGTCATTTTTTCAATGGTTGTGGAAAATAATTATTTATACATCTAGGAAGTACAATCATATTTTAACCCTGAAATTGTAAGTTACGCCTGAGATGGCCAAATGGAGCTGAGGGCATAATCAGTTGAGGGATTAACGAATTTTATTCCTGGGATGTATATAATGTTTTTCTCACAACCACTAATTTAATTATATAAGGTTCCGATTGTCAAGTTTGGCAGCCCATAACTTGAAAACTGAAATTTCTGATTACTAGATCAAGCCAGCATTATTATATTTATCCATTCATCAGACTCAATTTTTTGTTTTTTCATATCTTTACTCCTTAGGGAATAAAGTGGTGCATATGTCGAAAATTAACTATGTAAAACTTATTTTACACCTAACCGTGAGAAAATAATTCTATGCCACTATTACATGATGGCATGCTGTATATATGATGTCAATCTTTATATTTCAAAACATCTTTATCTATAGCAGGTATATATGCATATAATTATATGTATTTATTAAAGCTGTATCAAGCAAATTTCTTTATCTATAAGTATATTTTAAAACAATTCAGACAAAATGGCAAAATTTATGGGCTCAATACTGGAACCTATGTAGTGATAAATGTTCTGTAAGAAAAATTTGAATCAAATGATTTTATTATGAAGCCCTTCTATTCAGGAATAATTTTTGGCAAAAAGACAAACAAGTTCAAATTTAAATTGATGATGTAACCATAGATTAAAATATAAACAATAAAACACTAAAACTGAAATTTTGATCAGAGCACAACTAGTATTAGTTATGTTACATATTAGTTTTATTGTATTTTAGTGGTGACCATTTGCTTCTGTGTGACTGGAGACAAATATTTTAGTTGATAGCTATCACTGATAGTAGGGAGTGCAGGCTCAATGTAGCTGCTCCCGAAATGTATTAAAGAAATACATCTATTACTAATAATTTTTGTTTTGATTATCTGAGGTGTTGGGGTGCGCCATGACTGATACACTGTTGGTAATTATCCTCTACCACATGTTTTACCTTGTAATATGGGTTTTGTCTGGCATCATTCTGTAGAAAATTCTTTTGTTAACATTAATTGTTATCTTGTGAATAACTATTACTTATTATAGGCTAAACTTGTGAAATTCAATCATGAAATGACCAGGAGAAATTTAGTAATAATTTAGCGGTTTATTATTTTTTAAAATTGAAATGTCTGAAGATGGGTGTTTAAGACAGAAGTTTTGGCACTGAATTTTTGATCTAGTGATTTTGAAGGCTCAGCTGGAGTTTTGACGTGATTGCTTTTTTGTATTTTTATCATTTTCTCAAAAGCAAATATTTTGAATGATGCTTATTTTATCATATTTCCTTCTACGTGCCTTCATCAATTTTTAAGTTAATACCAGTATAATAGAGAGTTTTAATTTTAAAATGCTCTATGTTAAATATAACTATAGGAAAATTTAAAATTAATGCAGAAATAATATAATCTGCTGGAATGATTTATTTTGTAAGAAAATTAAATGTTCTTCAAACTCTCAGTCAAATTATGAATATTTTATTGATAAAATTTAATTTAATTTATTATTAGTCTGGTTTTTAGGATTTAACGATTATAAATGGCTTATTAATGTTTTTACATGCATTTTTTCTTAAGAAATTACTATAACTGTCGCATGTTTTTTACAATCTACTGCACAAGTTTTTATTAATTTATTGTATAAACTTTACTGTAGGAATAAAAATCACGTGAAGATTTTGAACTTGATAAAAGAAAACAATAGGTAAATTATTTGACAATTATATTTGTATAATTATGTTTATTGTACTTCTTTTGTAGAAATGTCCTGGTCTCAATGGCCAGGTGCTGGTCTTTCACAGCCTGGGATTGTACAAGCACCAATTATAAATCCTGCTCCTAATGTAGTTGCTCCTTCAGTAAGTACAGGTCAGTACACCCAAGAGCAGTGGGCCCAAATGCAACAACAAAATTGGCAACAATGGGCTCAGTGGCAGCAACAATATCAACAATGGCAGCAGCAGTATGGTGCTGAGGTTTGATGATGATTTTTCTTGTTTTAATTTAGCTATTTTGCTTTATGATTTTAGTATCAAAAATCGATGTCTGCATTGTCACAAGCAAGTGTACCTTCTGTTCAGCCACCGTTACCATTCGGTAATGCGATTCCTGCCGCTCCTGTTGCACCACCGCTCCCCGTAGAAACTAAACCACCACCTCCACCAGATGATCCTCAATCACAACCAAATGTTTCAACATTTCCATCATTTATGAATGCACCACCACCACCAATTGCACAGAACAATTTTAGTACAGCTCCCCCTCCGCCTGTACATCCAAATAAAGTGACTGAAAATAAGCCTAATTCTCATCAAAACAATCCTCATCAAAACAATCCTCACCAAAACAATCCTCATCAAAACAATCCTCATCAAAACAATCCTCATCAAAACAATCCTCATCAAAACAATCCTCATCAAAACAATCCTCATCAAAACAATCCTCCTCCAAATCAAGGAAGTGGTTATTTAAATCGCAATAGAAATGAAAATTATACTTCTGGGAATCAGCAACAAAATTTTAGTAACAATCCAAATTATGGCCATAATAATAATAATATTAATAATAATAACAGAAGACCCAATAATAATCCAAATTGGCAAAATCGAAATCAGATCAATTTGAATGAAAACCGTTTTAGTCAACCACCACCTCTGATGATGAAACAAGGTGATTATAAAAAAGAATTTGGAAATAAACGTCCTTATAATCAAGTTTCTAATGAAATTGAAATGAAGCGAAATAAAATAGAAGGCAATAATGATAATAAATGGAAAGAGAATAAACGTGATGATGGACCTTTACAATCCAGCAATCAACAGTGGGATCTAAAATCTACTGAACCACTCAGTTCAACACCAAATCCAAATACAAATCCTGAAGAACTAACTGAAGCAGAAAAGAAGTTTGACAAACAATTTGGTATTTGGGAATTACAATTTCAAAAATGGAAATCACAAAATGCTAATCATCCTGATAAAGAACAATATCGGGAATATGAGAAAAAATGGGAAACATGGAGATCTCAATTATTAGATCGAAGAGAACAAATGAGAAAAAAACGTTTAGGGCTTACAGACAGTTTGCCTCAATCAAGTGAAAAATCACAGACCCATTCAGAAAATGTCCAAGAAACCCATAAATCATCACCCATTATTACCATGGAAAATGATAAACCAAAAGAATCATTTTTATCTTCAAAACCTGACTTGGCAGATGCTTTAGAAAAATCAAATTTGACGGAATCAATGCAAAGTGAAACACATACTACTAAACAAACAACCACAACTTCTCCTAATTCAAATGATCAACCTCTTGATTTTAAAAAGCCAGATTTAGAAAATGTTCAGAAAAGTAATACAAAACAACAAGATATTGAATTGGCTGGTCAGTCTGGTCCTGGGTTCTTAAAAGCTGCATCATCAGATGGTATTCCTGGGTTAGATTTAGTGAAAGATGATACAGATGATAAAGGTAATGATAATAATGAAGATCATAAAAATGAAACAGAAAATTCCAAGCCAGATTTAGAAGCAATATCTAGGGGGATTAACAGTATTCTTGGAGATCAGAAATTAATGAATATGTTATCCTTAGTTTCCAAAAATCAGAATCAACCTACAACAGTAAATACAGTTCCAACAGAACAAGTGGATTCACCCAAATTTAGTCCAGATGAATATAACAAAGATGAAGATGATTCTAATCACGGGAATGAAGAATTTTATGAAGGCGATAATCAAGAAGGCTACATGAATGATGGAAAAACACAGAATACCTTCATTACTGATACTAAGGAAGATTCAAATAATTTCGATAATCGAGAAAATTTTAATGCCAACAACTATAATAGAAGGTTTGATGATAATCAAGATTATAATGATTGGAATCAACCCTCTGATAATTTTAATCAAGATTTTGGTAATTACAATCAGGGTGATTCAGATGATTTTCCTAGAGGTCCTGATGCTTTCAGAAAAGATTCTGACGTGAATAGAGAATTAGATACTGAAAATTTTAATCAATCAGATGGTCAGAATAGAAATTTTGATGCTTTTGATAAGGGAAACAATAATTTTAATCGAGGTCCAGATAATTTTAAGAGAGGCGAGGAAAGCTTCAACAGAGGGTTTGATAGGTTCAACAGAGGACCTGACAATTTTAATAGAGGACCTGACAATTTTAATAGGGGACCTGACAATTTTAATAGGGGACCTGACAATTTTAATAGAGGACCTAACAATTTTAATAGACCTGATAATTTCAATCGAGGACCTGATAATTTTAACAGAGGACCTGGCAATTTTAACAGAGGATCTGACAATTTTAACAAAGGCTCTGACAATTTCAACAGAGGCCCCAACAATTTCAACAGAGGCCTCAACAATTTCAACAGAGGCTCTGACAATTTCAGCAGAGGTCCTGGCAATTTCAACAGAGGCCCGGACAATTTCAACAGAGGCCCGGACAGTTTCAACAGAGGCCAGGACAATTTTAGCAGAGGCCAGGACAATTTCAACAGAGGCCAGGATAATCTCAACAGAACCCAGGATAATTTCAACAAAGGATCCAATAATTTGACTAGAGGATCTGATAATTTGAATAGAGGGTCTGATAATTTTAATAGAGTACCTGATGATTTCAGTAGGGGATCCAATAATTTTAATAAAAGTGCTGATAATTTCAGCAAAGGAGCTGAAAATTTTAACAGAGGATCGGACAATTTCAAAACTGGCACTGATGATTTCAGCAAAACCATTGATAATTTCAATACAGAGGGTGAAAATTTCAATCAAGAATCTGATGAATTCAACAAAGGCACTGATAATTTCAGTAAATGCCCTGATAACTTCAATAGAGGATTTGATAATTTTAATACAGGCTCTGACAATTTCCTTAAAGGACCTGATAATTTGAATCGAGGAGCTCCTAATCTTAATAGAGGACTTGACAATTCCGATCGAGATTTTGGCAGAGAATCTGAACGAGGACCTGATAGAAAATTTGGTAATTTTAATAGAGGTTTTGATGATTCTAATAGAAGGTCTGATGATTTCAACAGAGGATATAACAATTCTGAAGGTTATAAAAGAGAAGACAGTTATGATAGAGGTTCTGATAAGATCAGCAGAGGAAATGATCGTTTTAACAGAGGTACTGACAATTTTACTGGAAATACTAGACTAGATACTTATAATCGAGGTTCTGAGAATATTAATAGAAATTCAGATAATTTTAATAGAGGATTCAATGATTTTGATAAATTTTCAAATAATTTTCAAGAACCTATTGGAAAGGATGGAGATCGTGTTATTTTCAGTAAAGATTCTCTGACATTGAATAAAGACTTCAATAATTTTAACAAGGCTTCTGAAAATAGAAACTTTGATGTTTCAAATAGTGCTTCATTAAGTTCTAAAGGTTTTAATAATTTAAATAAAAGCAATACATTTAATAGAGAATCTGAAGATGTTAATAGAGATAATAAGTTTAATGAAAGTAATTGGGAAGAAAATAAATCACCAAAAGACAATTTAAATCGAGCATTTAATGAACCAAGGGAAACTGCTAATCAGGCAGATCTTAATAGTAATTTTGAGGAAGCAACAGGCAGTTTTGATAAATTCCAAGAAAATCAATCATGTTCTAATGATCCAACTCAGTTAGATGAACCTGAAGGTGAACCTGCTCAAGAAGATCAAATATGGAAACCGGTAGATGTCTTCCATTATGAACATAAATCATTAAAATCAGGTAAGGATATTATTATTTTCATATTATTACATTTTGAATATATATTTTAGCAGAACCTCAAGAAATTTTTGAAATATTGCTATCATTTGATTATCGCCACAAGCTATTAAATCGAATTCCTTATCCTCAAAGACCAAAGTGGCTTTCAGATTCAATTAAAAGTTATCCCGAATTTAATTTAATTCCTAGAAATACGAGGTCATTTGACCTACAGCAGATGAGACGATTTTCAACTAATCAAAGATTTGACGAATTTTCAAAATATGAAGATAGAGAAAGAAAATATGATGAGAGAGATTGGGAGGAAAATGAAAAAAAGGGACATGAACGAGATAGGAAATTATATGAACGAGACAGAAAATCGTTTGATCGAGATAGAAAGTCTTATAGTAGAGATAGGAAGTCACATGATCGTGATAGAAGACCATATAGTGATAAAGATTTGAAAAATTATGATGATAGTAATATATCTTTTGAAGAGAAAGATAAAGAATATGACGGTAAAAATAAAGATAAGAAATTTTATGAAAATCGAGAAAAAATTCAAGATGAACGAGATAAGAAGTTGTTTTTTGATAAAGATCGAAAGTACGATGATAGGGACAGACGTTCGTATGAGGATTCAGATAGAAAAGGATATGATGAAAAAGATAAAAGTTCTGGAGATTGTGATCGCAAATCCTTTGATATGTTTTATCAGCCTGATGATAAACATATGCGGAGCTCAGAAGAATATAAATCTGGTCCCAATAAAAAGATTTATGGAAGAGACGGTGGTAATCAAAAATTAGATGTGCGGTTTGATCGTGATGAAGATTCTATAATAATATATGAAAAACCACAAAATAAGGAAAGTTCAAAAAAAAATGATGATCAACAAGAAAACAAAAATTTCAACCCTAAAACGATATCAGTTAAATCAAATGTTACTTTAATAGAAGATTTACTAAGTGCCCCTGGTAGATATAGTCGACCTTCACGTTTGGTTATAATATTGAGAGGACCTCCTGGAAGTGGAAAATCATTTTTAGCTAAACTTATTAAAGATAAAGAAGTAATAATAATTATTAAATTAATATAAAAGTATACGTTTTTATAATTGTAGGTTGAAAATGGTGGTTCAGCTCCAAGAATTTTATGCTTGGATGATTATTTTATGGTGGAACAAGAAAAGGAAATAGAAGAAGATGGAAGGAAAGTAAAAGTAAAAGATATGGTATATGAATTTGAAGAAGATATGGAGGGTGTTTACAGGCAATCTCTTATGAAGTCATTTAGAAAGAC
>JAHWXV010213909.1:0-17350 GCA_024586415.1 Phrixothrix hirtus | reverse complement strand
TCGTAATCTTCATAAAAAATGCCGTAAAACTTACATGTTATCTCAAGTAGTTGGAATTGTTTATCGTTTGGGATCAAACCGTTTTTATTGCGTAACTCAATGAATTTGAACTGCAGTAGGATACTTATGGGATATTTTGGATAGCTCTCGACGTATGCTACAAGAATATGACAAAAAAATTGGGGTTCCTATTTAAAAATGTTAACCTTCTTTGTGTAGAGATCACAGAGATCAAGCCAAGGTCAAGCCGCTTCTACCATCAAGTAGAACTTTTTGAATGATAAAACTTTTGTTTGAAATATTTTTCTTTAAAACTTATACTTTCTGAGTTATTTATGTGTATTCAGACTTTTGGGACACCCTGTATATACAATTAACTAATTTTAACTAAATACGGTATCTGTAATTTATCTAATTCTGATTAGGCAAGCTACTGGATTTACAAACATTTATATATATAATTAATTATTTTAATTAATAAATGTTTCCCGCACTCCGCGTATTCTTAAAGTCTTTTACATTGTCTTTTTGAGCTTAAATTATTAATAACATTAAAACGCGCGAAGCTATCAGTTTTTATGTTATGCGAGGGTACTTTTACAAACTTAACCACTGTCACGCAATCAAAGTTAAATAAAGTGAGCTCGGTCGTTATCATGAAGTACAACTATTTGTTTAGTTGGCAGTAAAAAAATAAGAAAAAGAAACGCCAATAAACAGATAAATGCGTTTATTGAAATCAGTTAATAAATTTTAATAACATTTATGTGATGTCATCACAGTATGGTTTATTTTAAATATTTTACTTAAAGCTAATGAAATAATATTATTAAATAATTTAAGGATCCACGTTGATGCCAAAAAATTAAAGATCAAAGGGGACAAAAATCAATCATAGCAATTAAAATAAGTGAAAAGATCACAGTTCTCAGGTGTACATGTATATAATTGAAAATAAGAATACTATTGATAAAGTAAAATAATTAAATTAAATAAAATTAAGCAAAACTTCCACCAAAAGTATTTCTCGATAACTTCTGACATACTCAAGATTAAATTGTTAAGTTACTTGTATTGAAAGCACAAAAATTACTATTCTGTTTTCTTTACAGCTTTCTAAAATAATAATTAAAGAATTGAAATAGAAGTTAAAGCGTAATAGTTATAAATACGGCAATTTAAATAATTTATACTGCTCCAAGAAATTAACACATCACTAGGGAATCCTTTATAAAACTATAGTATATGACTAGATAGAGAAGTATACTCGATTCTTGAATAACTAACAACCATTAATAAGTAAACTTTGTTTAATCTTTTAATAAATTAGCCTTTACAAATTAAAACACAGTAAAAAGCAACGAAAAAGAGAAAAGTCCGCAAATTTTAATTAACAA
This sequence comes from Phrixothrix hirtus, assembly GCA_024586415.1. Taxonomy (NCBI): domain Eukaryota; kingdom Metazoa; phylum Arthropoda; class Insecta; order Coleoptera; family Phengodidae; genus Phrixothrix; species Phrixothrix hirtus. The sequence goes on along the minus strand of JAHWXV010213909.1, from coordinate 15,953 downwards.
ACTTTTTAATGACTTGGCCTCAGTATCGAGTATTTCCACCTTTGTTTCTAATAATGGCTTGACATCAACAACTCATACTCAAAATATGCGAGTTTATGTCATTATGCTCCAACCGATTCCATATTTCCACAAGGAGGCGCTCCACCTCTTCCAGGGTGTTGGCTGGGTTCATATATTCTTGCAGGCGCCTGCCAAGCATGTCCCAGACATTTTCTATTGAATTGAGGTCTGGACTTCTTGCTGGCCAATCCATGGTATCGATTCCAACCTACTCTAAATAATTTTGAACTATGCGAGCAGTAGGGGTCGTGTATTGTCATGCATTAATACAAAATTTGATCCGATATAAGGCGCGGATGGCACAACATGGTCTTGGAAGTTATGAACCGATGAATCGATCAGCATTAAGATTTTCATTGTTTAACACTACTAAGTCCGTGTGAGCTGTCAAAGAAATCCCTCCTCATACCATTACAGAACCTCCGCCAAATGATGTGGCATTCAGAATGTTACATTGAGCATATCATTCATTTGGTTGTCTGTACAGACGACAGCGTCTAACACAGATATAAAGACAAAATCTGTATTCTTCTGTAATAATAACTTGTCGTCAGTCGTCCTGCAACCAATTCACATAGGTCCTAGAAAAATGCAAGCGAACTCTTCGATGTTCTGCGGACAAGGCTGGATCTCGGACAGGCACACGACATACCAAATTAGCTCTTCTTAGACGTTTATGAATTATTTCTATGCTAATTAGAGTACCATGAACTTCCTGTAGTTGAGATTGGAAACCCCTGCTTGTAACTAATCGTTCTCTTACAGCAGAAAGTATCAAAAAGCGATCCTGGACACGCGTTGTGGCACGATATCAACCTTACCTAGGTCGTCGGAAATGGTTACTAGTGTCCCTATACCTTTGTATCATTCGGGATACCGATGTATGCGACACACCGAACCTTCCTCCTATTCGGCGATAACTGCAGCCTTTCTCTAATAACACCACGGCTTGCGCACATTCTTCTCTCGTCAAATTTCGAAATACGCGTTGCATAATGGCGAAGCGGAAAAAAAAGAAACAATAAAATAACTTTATCAAGATAAAACACGAAATAAATACAAATTAAAATTGATAGTTCATTAAATGATTATTGTATGTGATTTAATTTTATATAATTAACACCAAATACGACACCAAATATCAACACAAGTTTGACAATTGAACGCCATATACTCAGTTGTTTCAAACCTATGCCAACCGCTACAAATTATTAGCAAATAAGATATACATTTATTCGTTTACTACATGGTGCGTTAATTTCTTGAAGCAGTGTATTTGATGAAATTGAATGAAGGGTATTATATATTTAAATCGAAACTAAATACTTGACACTGAGTTGAGGCATGCGTGCATGCACGCGCATTTATGCGTGCGTGCGTGTGCATGTGCATGTACATGTGCGTATTCATGTACGCGTGCGTTTGCGTGCGCGGGCAAGTGAGCGGGCGCGCGCGCGCGCGCGTGTGTGTGTGTGTATGTGTGTGTGTGTGTGTGTGTGTTTGTGTGCGCGCATATGTATCTGGATATCTCAAAAATTAAACGTCTAAAATAAACAATATCTTATATTTAAGGTTTCAGCTATCTTGACACGTAACTGTAACAATTTGATTGAATTAGATAACCACAGGAGCCACTTTGCTATTATCATTATTTGGTTTTTCGCAATTTTCTTGAAATTGTTGATTTTTGTTAAACTTATTAAATTTCTTAGGAATTTAATTCCCTTTCATGTAATCTTCGCGGTTTCTCAAAAAAGATTACGTAAACCGATTAACCTGAAATACCACTACTGTTTACTCTGAATAGAATAACTATGGAATTAAAAGTCCTAGCTAAATGAAAATTTTTATTTTAGGTCGCAACTTCACTTGTAGGCAAAATCAAGAACGTCTTTAAAATCAAATAACCGGAAGTACCGATTTATTGTTGCCAGTTTTAGATATTTCACGAATTTTTTTTAGCGATTTTCTCGAAATTGGGTATAATATTTTTTTTAAACTTGGTATATAACTTAGCTATTTAACTCCATAATATATGAACTAAATTTCTCTAAGAAATATATGAAAATCGCGTAACCGGAAATACTTAAAGTATTAATTGTGAACATCATATCTTAAAAACTAAACATTGTAGAAAAATTTTATATCAAAAGCTCTTAGCTTCCGGACATGTGACGGCAAGAATTTAGTTAAAATTGAATAGCCGTATGTGCCACTGTCTGCTTGTAATTTGTAAGTGTTTTTCCGATTTTATCGAAAACACCTATAATTTTTTTTTAAACTTACTACAGTTCTTAGATCTTTTACGAGAATTCCTCGGTTTCTCTGAAAAAATGTGTTGAAGCAAGTTATTGAAGATGATCTCTGGAATTAAACAGCGTTTTAAATGTCCAGTAATTTGGATGGGTGACTGTTGCAATTATCGTTTTCAAAATACATATAAATTAATATTTTAATGATTTGTTTAAATTGATAAATTCAATTATAAAGCTTTAGTATATATGCATGGGAAAGTAATTAATATCAGTATCTTTAAATTAAATTTAAAATACGTATGAGAAGGTTGTGTGTTGCCTCACATCAGATTTTTATATTTATAAGAATAATTGTGTGCGAGGATGTGTAATCAAAGGTTCCCGTCATACTTGTTGCAATTTAGTTTAATAAATTAAATTAAACAATGTTATAGGTATTTGCCTTGTTTAGGGTATTCAGAAATAATTTTACTTTCGTGAGACTCGCAACCTCTATAAATGTGCATGTCCCGTAGATAAACAAAAAAGGATCGATTTAAAGGGATTTGCCTACTTGTTTAGAAATGTGATTTTAATAAAACATATGCACAAAGAGTCTTGACATCTAGATTCCTTATTCGTTAATTTTGAAGATAGTATTAAAACATAATTATTAGCTATTGCAAAGAGTGGACTTTCTATTGATTTTATTTTCGTTATATAAGATCAATTAATATTTTCTTTGTAAATTTTAGATTTTTCCTATGGAATTAACATTAAGGATTTAGTAACGCAACAACTTAATTATAACCTGCTTGTAAGCGACATTGCGCTTTTAATTAAAAGATGATTTTTAAATTTACTATCGTATTAGAACTATTTCGTCAACGTTTCTCTGAATAAATAATCAAAATATTAAAAAATTATAATGAGATAAACATGTTTAAGTTTAATTTTATCAAGGCGTTCACTAAAATTGAAAATGACACTTTCGATGCTATTACCCCCAGCTAAGTACATATACCAGTCACGCATTTTCAAATTGCTAGGCGCTGACCTAGTGATTTTCTTTTGTTTCTACAAAATTATTGCAACATAAAAATCCACGATGAGTAGTTATCAAACTGGTAAAAGGTTTCAATGGTTATATGGGTAAAGTAATTTAGAAATTGTAATTTAAAACCATGTCAATTTTTATATCAGTTGATGTGACTTTTACAACTCGTTTGACATAATTACGTTAAAGTATACAAAGAATGTTTGTTAAATTTGAGTAATAATCAATTTTACTTATTGAATAAATTTAAAATCTGTTAATTAATATTCCATTCCTCTATTCAAATAATGAAGAAATAATTCTAGTTTTATATTCATCAGGTATGGTGGTTGCTACCTATCAGCACATCATAATAATTGTGACAAGAAAACATGTAGCGCAGAATAACAATTTATGTACCCTCATTTACAAAATGTCAACATTTCTTATCGTTGAAATTTTAATTTTGCAATTTAAATAAACACGTATACATTTTAATTTTATTACTTTAAAAACTGACTGGATTTGTTCAAATTAGTGTTGATGAAATCCATGTCTTAAAAAAGCCTTTAAAGCGCTACTTAAGGCATGACTACTTGAACTAGTAGAATATAATATGAAGAAAGGTTAGCTGCATTATTAAAAAGTTTCCGGCTTGACTAACTTCGGGTGAAAACTGCATCCGATTGTTCTTATCGCGTAACGACATTTATTATTAATATGCGCTACTGCACTACCCTATTTCAAATTATTTGGGTATAATTTAATCTTTAGTGGCTCGCAAACTTTTGGCTTTTGTTGAAGTATTGACAAGTATTTGAAAATATTTAAAATTGAATATCATACAACACGATCAAAGATTTTATACCGACGCAAATTCATCATATCTAACCGTAAAGAAATAGGCTAAATTATTCGAAACGAAGACCATTATCACCCAGGTCAGATTATGGCTGTTATCTTTTGGGATTCACGAAGAATTGTGCTTATTAACTATAAAGTACTGTATAACTCCATTTGCGATACACAATTAGGGCTAAAAGTTATTTCCTGGGCTAATTTGAGGGAATACAGTTTCCAAGAAACCTTTCACCCTCATTGCAGCTAAAACTTGACCAAAGAATTATAACCTAATCACAAAATTCATAAGATTCCAAAGTAATAAAAAGGTTCAAGTAGTTTTCAATAATAATTTTGTCACCAGAGAAGAAAGGTGTTCCACCAGGCTATGCCGTTAGCTTTTCATAATTAGACGTTTTGTTTTGTACCTTAGGTTAGCGTTTAAAAAGAAAGCGTAATCCTTATTTCTTGGGGTAGTTTGTTTAATGGTTTCATTTAAAGGACACCTAAGTGGTTTATACATTAAATCATGGGAAATTAATTTAGCAGATTGGATAATTTACTTTAGTCCGTAAGGTCGTTCTTGGTTCCGTCTGGCCTCACTAATCAGTGGTTTAAATCGTAAATATCTTTAAAACAATGTTATAACATTTGTATATAATTACCTAAAAAGTTTGTTTCTTCGGAACCGCTTTACGAATACGTGTAAATTGTCGAAAAGCATTATATTAACATTAGACGTATCTTCTAAGGCCAATGGATTTTAATTAGCGGATATATATTTGCGTTCTTTGATTTATGCGTCTTGTAACATTAATTTCTCTGGATGGGTACCTGAATTTAACAAAATCAACTTACGAACATGATTAAAGATGGTACAATGAAACAGGAACACTTCAGTCTGATCTTGACTGCAAATCCGTTTTTAAGAAGTTAAGTTAACAAAGTCCTATTTTTTCGTTATTTATAGCTCTTTAATTATACCTACATCAAATAAACTTTTACAATACGGTCTGATAATAGACGTAGTTGTTATCTGCTCAATAGCGTCTGAGGTTCTACACTCATTATGTAACTTGAAAGTTTTATTGCAGTTGCGAGGAAGTGAATAATTGTATTTTTTAATAATAGGTTTTTTCAGTTTCGTTTAATAATTGGTTGGTAATTTAGTAACGCATGCGAATTATATAGATAACATGCCAAATTTTGTATGACCTACGGTTTTCTCTTTATATTAATTTGATGTTTAGCTTAAGACGTAGACTGACTCTCTTAATCAGCCTTCATCGGTATATTAGGGTTTACTTGTTAACTCATGGCAAGATTAATGCCACATAACACACCATTTTTAGATTTTAATACAATACTGATGTGCTAGGACATAGATGTTGTACTTGTTCAACTGAAATGTTGTTAGCTGAGATACGGTTTATGTGTGTAAAGTATTAAATTAGCCTTAATCTTAAAAGGCGCATTTAACACTTTTTTTTGCTTGTAGCAGGTGTTCCAATAGGAATATAAATATATTGCTACACTCATAGTTAATGTGTTTTTTCTGTATCGCTAGCTGCATCGGTTTTTGAGAAAATCTACTTTAAATTCTAGGCCGCGTTTTACTTTGCGCTTAGAAATTTACCAAAAATCGTATAAACGAATTGCAAATTTCGTTGCTCAATTTTTTTGTTTACTAACGTTCCAGTGTTTGTGAAAATTATCAGTCTTGTTTGCAGTGATCCTTACGGATGCTTTGTATAATGGGTGATTTTTTGACAAATTCTAAGCGCAATGTAGAATGCAGGATAGAAATTAGCCTCGTTTTCATCAAAAACATATGCAGCTAGCGATATGGAGTAAGAGCATACTTTTCTAGGAAAAAACACATTGTTTCAAAGTTTTGAATTATAATTAAGAATAACCTACCTACAAACGGGCTAGGACTACTAATTGTCTGACACTTATCTGAAAATACAATGCTTGGAAAGAATTCATAAACAAGCATTAGTTCATTAAATTCATCTTAGAAAACTACATAAATCACCAACACTTCAGAATTTTCGGGCTGTTCGTTTAGAAATCAATATACAATTACACTATACTTAGGTTAACCTAGTAGCTCTCTTAGGATGAATTTTAGGTGACATGTTATAGGAACTGTTTTCTTATTTTGGGGAGTGCTGAAATTATCTGACACTATATTTTGGACACCCTGTACACAATTTTTCCTAAATAGGTCGGTAACTACAGGGCGAAATTCCTTAAGATGTCAAGAAAAAACTTCTGTAAACATGTGTCAAGAAATATTTAGTTTCCTAGGTAAAAGGTGATTAAAATTTAAAAAAAATATTCCAAATAAATTTTGAACGGCCTTAAAATTTTGCAATTAATTTACGTTATATTACATGCGTTTTATCAGAAGGTGACCATTTTCAACATCTGATTTGATTTAGTGTCGGAATTAATTATTTTATTGAGTGTTGTTGATAGTAGCCGGTCACTTTGTAAGAATACGTTTGTAGTAGGCAAAAAATTTAGCGGACCATTCTTATTGTAAATTATTAGGAGAGTGTGAAAAGAACAAAAACATGTCAAGCAATCATTATCGTTTTCTTTTTATGAAGAAAACAGGGAATGACTCACGCCTAACCACGTCACGGGTGGCCGATAATAATAGAGTTTGCACTAAAAATGTAGCTCTGTACTAACGTAAATTAACTGCACAAAATTTTTCCGAAAATGTTCCACGCAATCTAAGCATTTCCGTACATATGTTTATAGAAACATTTTTCTTAAATTATCGTAAGAAATTGCGTCCTGAAGTTGCAGATCGTACTTAGGAAACACACTGTATAAAAAACTTTCAGTAGTTATAAGTAAATAAAATTCAGCTGGATCATGTACAAACAAAGCAAAATAATGGATGTGTCAAAAGCGTCAAATAACGAAAAATCCAAATTTCAATGGTTAAATTTTTAAATAAACAGTGAAGCTTCGAAAATACACAAAACATTAAAGTAGTTAATAAAAGAGCTATAAACGCTAGAAAAGACGTCTTTTAACGATTTCCCAGCATAAACAGTAGAGTGATATGAAAACATCAAGTGTTTTGTAGTAGAAATGATAATTGACCCATCGTAATTAGTTATTATTCAACATAGTCACCGTTAAGGCTAACACGTTTCTCCCAACGTGTAACAAGTTTTTTCATTCCGTCACTGAACAATTATTCCAACTTTTCTCGAACCCAGGACTTGACAGCTGCTTTTACCTCATCGTCCGAGGTGTAATAATTATCCTTGAGATCTCTCTTGAGTAGAGTATAGAAAGTTGCTCACAACATTCCCATCGACACTGTTTGTTCTCGTCTGTGAGACGGCGTGGTACTCATCGTGCACCGATTTTACGGTATCCCAATTGTTCAATAATGAAGCCAACACATTCCTTCGATATTACAATATGGTTTGCGATACGCTATTGAGTGATTCGCCGGTCTTTTGATTCATATCTTCGACAAGTTTGTGGCTTTTATCATCTGTGGCAGTGATCGGACGTCTTCTGCATATTTCATCAACAATTACGGCGTTTCCAGGCTCGCAACCACAAAATGTTATTACTTATCGATTTACAGTAGACTTATCAATAGCCTTTATATAACGATGAATCTCAGTAGGAGTCACTTTTTCAGTAGTTAAAAATTCGATAACAGCACGCTAGTTAACTCGCTTTGACATAGCACTAGCACACGTATGCATACTTCCGCTTTTCGAAATACACTGGATGAACTAACGACCTCAAACCTGCGGATGTGTATTGAGGGAGAATGTTACTTCCACAGCCACCTACCGCGCTTGTGAAGGTCATTTCGTTCGCGCTCTAAAAGCATGTGGCATTAATTTTCAGTCTACCCTCGTACATTGCTTGAGGTAGACGTTAAAGTGAACTGAAACTACTCGCTTGTGCATAATTTAATAGAATCAATTATCTACGGCGGCAAGATCAGAAAATAATATGAATGCAATAATTAAAATCACATTGAATGGTTAAAGACATCGTCGAGTTAGCCGCGAACATAAATACAACAAACCTTTGGGAATATTTTAAGAAAATGTATTTCTCCAGGGTTAATCTAGCAAACCAAAAAAATTACTAACAATTAAAATAAAGTGTGTAAAATTAAGGCAGACCAAAAACATTCCAATAGTAGTACAAAAATCTGAATCTACATAAATGTCAGTGAGCATAATAAGGTTATACGCAATTTTCAATAAATTTACAGAACTGAAGTCTATAGAAATACATAGTAAATATTTGTATTCATTTTTAAATATAATAGGTACAGTCCTAGAACAAACCGAAGTAAAATAAAGTCGGAAAAGCCATTATATAATAATTAAATACTAATTATTTTGCATCATACGTAAGCGTTAAAACTTTACTTTTATTTATTTAATATTTTGTAATAGTATACTAGAAATTTTGATTTATTTACTGCAGTGGGCCTAATAATTTGGTCTGTAATAAACGTTATTTTTTTTAATGTATGTACATATAAACAAATTAGGGCTTAGAGGTAAAAATTAATGTAAAGTACAAAATAACGTGTTCCTAAAATTTAAAGTTTCAGCAGTAGCTTAATAAAATAAATTGCTCCGCATCAATCAGAATATATTGATATAAATCTGATAGCGACATATTGGAAACAGGCGCCTATCTTCCAGTCTATTTTTGTTAAACATCCCAGAGATTTGTGTTCTGGTCGACCCAGAGTAGGTGGTTATAGATTCCTGTCCTTTTAAGAAATAGCTTAGGCACATCAAACTATTTAATCTGAAAATATTTTACAGCAGATAAAATCTTATAATTAATAATAAAAAACATAAAACTTGACTGATGCAAAATTTACCGTAGTGAATTTTTGGAACTTGTATATAAACGAAAACAAATTAACATTTATAATTTTTTAAAATGCAGTGATAAATTATAAATTATTACAAAGCATAATGCATTCGTAGTGTTAACTCAGATTTTCATTAACATGCAAGGAAAAATATGTCCAACAACCTTACAAACTGGATTGTTAAAGTGATTTTACCACTTTATTGTATTTGATATCGAAGATAAATATTTTCTTCGAAGCATATTTCAGTTATTGAGTTAATTTAAAGCCTTTAGCAACGTTTAGATATTTGGTATTTTGCAAAGGCTTGTTCGCCACTAATTAATAATAATTTTTTTATTTTAGCAGCGTTTAACTCCATATTTAGAGTTTGGTACCTAAAAATAAAGGTTGGAATGAATTAAACAGATTATAATAATTCAGGTGTATATGACAATTCAAATTTAGTTTCTTAATAAATTATTCTGGTGGAATGTTTAATACGGGTTTCAAGTACTCTCAACTAATGCACCTCTTGACCCATAAATAAAAGTTCCACCGAAAAGAAACTGATATCCGTCACTTACAATTGCAACGAAGCTCAGTAAAATAGATAACTTATTTGGTTCTGAAGTCTTCTCAAAGGCAGCTAATAAGAAATTATTATAGGCTTCTTTAGGCCCACTACCGAATGAGTAAATTCATCATAAAAGAGAAACTTGGTATTAGTTTGAACGTTGAATTTAAGATGTGATCTTGTGCTTTCCAAGAAAAGTTTTATGTCCGCTACCTGTTATATTCAAACTACCGTATTAGTAGAGATGCTAATTTAGTTGGCAACAGGCGCCTGCATACCCGAAAATTAAAGTTTTAAATACAAATCTGATGCCTGAAAGCTTCATACGAAGGACAATTTAAACGAAAAAAGTGGGATATCATTGTTTGATAAATTTTGAATCCGCGCACTACCTTCTTTAGGACGCAAGCACTTAATTAAAATTGAAATTATATTCACAAACGCAAGGTCTCAGCTATCGCAGGTATTCGTCAAATTTGTTCTAGAAGATCGACAGGTTTTCAAGGAGATAATACCACAAACATGTGTAATAGTAGCATGCTTGACTTAATGTTATACTTGAGTGATTGCTAATAAATTAAGTTTTCTGCAAGATCAAGAAAGCTGTAACGATTTCGGCTTTCAGGTATTCATCAGTAACTAGGCCTCTCTTTAGGTTCTTTTTACAAATAATTTAGTATCCGCACCTTTTCTATACTATGCAAACATTATACTCTTACGATCACTCCTGACGAACTACTGAGTTCAAGGTAAATTAATATATCTATTGTTAACTACCCGTTACAAATTGCACGACCTAATCCTGATTACATATTTAACAAAAACAAAACAAATTGTATAGTACCTTAAAAAGGATTTTATAATGCAATACCAAAGGTATTAAACATTTTTCTTGTTATTTCAGTAGTTGGAAAATATAATATAGTAATTAATATAAACTCAAATCGAATTGCTTAATGCTAATTGAAAATGAGATTTCGTTATATGCAAGTTTGTTCTAAGGACAAGTATTACAATACCGGTTTAAGCTAAAGTTTACTTAAACCTGCTTTTGTTGCTTGCAATACCGAGCCTCAGATTTAACTAACTCATACCATTTTGTAACCACACCACTGTAGTTATTTTGCAGTTACTGTGTGGGCGTGCTATCGGTGGTAAACCACTCTGCAGTAGTTTACTTGACGTCTGCTTGACTATAAATATTTCTGTGTTAAACGAATCCATTTGCTGTCATTTTGCACTGGCACAACATGTGAAATAAAAAAACAATAAACAAACAAGACGACAAATAACGCGCGTAAAGAGTAATAACCTTACCATAATTCGATGCGTTGTCGGTGGTCAATGGTAGTCTTGTCGCATGCTCGACCATAGACGTCGACAATTTTGTGGATGCACTATCAACAGCCATAGAAGTTGACGTCAATTAGTAGTCTGTGTGAATATTTATAATGCGTTTGCTTATAAATTTATTAAAATTTTTAATAGCCTACACATTAACCGCTGCTTTGTGATGTGGTACATGTGAGTTGAGCCGTGTGAGTTCGCAATAAATCAACTGAAGCTTCAAAATTAATCAAAAATATTTAATTAACTTTGGCTAAGCACTAAAACGCCTAATTAAAAATTGGGAAAAAAAGAATTATAAAATTAAACAAACTAAATTAATAAGGTGAAAGATATATAATTTAAAATTTGATTTGACATAACTGGAGGTAATTATAAACAAGATATATTACTTTATTTATTACTTTAAGTGAGTAGATGCTATAAAAAAACTATCTGCGAGTATTAATTAGACATTTTGTTAAAATTATATCTGTAATATTTATATATGATGCTTCATAAAAATTGAGCCACGTTTTAAATCACTTTGAGCTGGCGTGCTTAAACATATAAAAATTTTTCGACCATGCTAACCCGGCAGAATACAGTTGCGTGATGTTTAGCAACGATATTTAAATTTAAATCATCTTTAATTCGTTATAAAGTTAGATACTTAAACAGTAATTGTCGAGCAATAAAAATTTAAGAAACTTTGTCAAAAAAGCTATATACGCTGCGCTATCTGAACTTGTTAATTCTCAGTTTAAGTGTATCTCAAAGATTGTTTTAATTCATTTACCTAAGTGTTTATAACTGTTCCTTAACTGAAGTTCGTTAATTTCAAAAAACATACTTTCTTTACTTATTTTCTCCAAAAAATATTCGGTAGCTGTTTTAGAATTACATCATTTCACATTATACTACGACATTTAGTGCAGAGCTATACGTTATGGTATTAGCTACCTGTCAAATTTTCTGAACCATAATTAACTTTATGAGGTTAATACTCGTTGTGCAAAGACTTAAATGGTCAATTTATTTTCTATAAATTTCGCCTAAATTAATCACCAGCGTGTTGCTAATTTGAATAGCTAATGAATGTTGACATTTGTTGTGTAATGAGTACTTATGTGTTTTGTTAGCTGGTGAGAAGACTAACAGAATTAATTATTGAGATGTTATAAAATCGAACCACTTTCCAATTTGTTTTGTTCAGATGTGAATAACAATGTAGGGTAGTAGGTCACATCAACAATCATTGAAAGTGAAAATAGTTGTTTTTAAAAAATTCTTATACATCATATACGACAGTGATGAAATAACACTGATAAAGTTAATGAAATAATCTAGATATTATGTAATGTTATTGTTAGTGTGCACTTATTTGTAACTCCGTGTAACTTTTGCTACGCTTTTCTCTGTATTTTTAAGAATAAAACATGTAAAGATCTTTGAAGCAGATTAAAGTTGCAAAAATCCTACATGTTTCTTCTTTACATTTCTTTTATTGTAATTTATAAACGAAAAACGATGTTTTAATTATAGATACCTACAAATATATCAGTTTAAATAAACGAAATTAAGGTAAGATATATTTTAAACGTTTTTCATATTAAAAGACATTGTGCTTCTATAAAGGTAAATAACATAGTTTATAGAAGATCTTTTAAAAATCACTAGTAATTGACAAATATAAAGAAAGAAGTGCAAATCTTTAAAGAGCCGAAACTGTGTGTCAGTCTCTGATTATTTCCTATAGACAAATACTTACAATTGCATATAAGCGCAGTTCATTTCTGGATCATCTAATAAAACATCCTGTATATTAGAACATTTATTTTAGTTATATTAAATAAGCTCAGCAATTATTTAGTACCACACTATCGCACTATATGTATATATATATATATATATATATATATATATATATATATATATTCACATATACAGGGTGTTTCAGATTATATGACATTCCTTTTAGGGGAGATAAAAGGAGATCCAACAGACTTCACAATAGACGTAAAATTAAAAGCAATACGAATACCAAAAAGATCTATTTTTGAATAATCACGAGTCGACCATGAATGATTTTAAGTATGACAAGAAATACTGATAGTACGTGAACCCATTAACTTTTGAAACAGACGCATAAAAACAAGACTTTAAATGTTATTAACCGATATCTTGGTAAACGGAATTATGAAGATCTACCTCAGTTACTAAATGCCCCTCATAGCCAGTGTTTTAATAATAATTGTGCAAGTCTGTAGTAATTAAGTACATAGGTATGATTCAATTAATATGGATTTAAAATTTGTAAAATGAAACAATAGCTGTAGGCGAATTAAAATACTTAAACATTGTTAATTATTCGAGCAAATGTTAATTTCTTCGGTGTAATCTATGTATCTATCATACGCGTTCAATTATATGTTTAAAACATTTTTTATGAAGATATTCTAACAATAAGTTTTGAAAACTCCATTTTGTTCTTTGTAAAAATGTTAAAATGAAATAATAGAACAATTTCTTCTCAACAAATAATTAGCCTATTACACGTTTCACTTCCCTACAAAACAGGGTCTCGTCAATAATAATTTAAATTAGAACAGGATAAAACTAATTTTTATGCAGTAATTGTATTAAAACAGTGTCTAAAGTATTTTTATTTTAAATATAGGATGCTGTAACAATTTCAGAAATGAAAATTCATTTTTAGATGTAAAATAACAGCGTAATTTAAAAGTTGCTTAAATTACCTTTAAATTTAAAAATTCTATGTATTAGTTTTGACTAAATGGCGTTCAAAATGGTTAAAAAAATTGTATACGTTATTTTCAATTTATTTCAGCTGTGAAAGCGCATTACACTTATCTTGCTAGTTATTATGGTAAACAAATCAACATGTGCTGCTATAGCTGAAAAAGCGCACGCTACTATAAGTTGATACTGTTAGGTAGGTCAGTTATAATTTTATGAATGATTTAACTGTTTTAATTTAAATACAACCATAGGCGGCTCGTTGTACATAATTAGAAAAACGGGCATTTTGGTATTCGTATTGATTTGAATTTTACGCTTATTGTGATGTCTATAGGATCTCCTTTGGTCCCCTAAAATAAATGCTACATTATCTAAAACACCCGGTATACACAGTGCTTTTGTGAAGCAATTCAGGGACGAATTTTTAGAAAAAATTTCCATCCACTTTTTTAAGTGGACATTTTTTAAATCTAATTAATATATACAGGGTAAGTTATCTAAGAGATGTGGCATCAACGATATTTTTTTAATCGTAATCCTTATTTTTTATTAAGAAATTAAAACAAACATTCTTTACATACGGTAAAGCAATTATGTATATGCAAAGTTCAAGAAATAATTAAACTAAATGTTCAAACTGTGCACCGTTGGTAATCTGACCGTAGCCAAGATAACTAATGAAACTCTCTTTGGACATTGTCAGTAACTTCTGGAGTATTTCCTGACGAATTCTTGCTATTAAATTGTCTACATTCAGCGGCCGAAATGTATACTTTACTTTTCAAATATCCCCACAAGAAATAATCTAAGGGTGACAAATCTGATTATTTGGATGGTCACTCAATCACCCTTCTTCTCTCTAACCAGCGGTTTGCGAATACCTGATTATGTAGCACCAGTGCGCATTTATTTATATGAGCTGCAAATTAACAAGAAAAATAAAATGAATTTTATTCAAAGCCTGTGTACGCACACGCACACCCTCACTCACACGCATACATGCGCACAATGAAATACCCGCGCACACGCTCACTTACACGCACACTCACACGCACACGCACACACACACACACACACACACACACACACAAACACATACACATACACCTACACGCACGCGCACGCGCACGCGCACGCGCACGCGCACGCGCATGCGCACGCGCACGCGCACGGGCACGCGCACGCGCCCGCGCGCGCACGCGCCCACACACACACACACACACACACACGCACACGCACACGCACACGCACACGCACACGCACACGCACACACACACACACACACATACACACACACATAATAAGCAATCGTTTACTTTAACAAAACTATTGAAAATGCACGTTTATGCACTTAGACGAGCTACAAATTAAAATCGAGTACAGATTTGTGTAGAATCACGAACAAATATTTTTCCTTCGGCGCGATTTGCGCTGCATCAGTGAACGAAGAAATAAACTTAGCGCTTATTTAAGTGTAAAGTAGTGAGGTATAAAGTTGACTAAATGAAAAATGTACAAGCTGCCGAAGGTGATCGAAGGTCAACCAAATTACTAAAAGTTCAACAAAATTTCCGTAAAGCGCGTCAAAGCAAAATACTTCGCAAGGGATTTTACTTTTACAGTTCCTATTGCTTTCCTTCGCCTGGCAGCGCTTCAGGGATAAACCGATGTACATTCTAATACATGAAATAAATATCATGCAAGGTTTTTCTCCACACTTTGCAGTGTTGCACCGTAATTAAGTAAGCGAAAAGCTGTACAGAAGTTTTACTGAATTTTTGACAATTTCAGTGATCTTCGAACACCTTCGGTAGATCTTGGAAAGGCAAAAATTACATATCTCATTTAAAGATAATTTTATGGAAGCATAAAACCACGGATAAATTGGTATGCATTTAAAAATTATGATACGCTGCGCCGTATGTATTTCTTTTATATTGTTGATTAATTCTTAAAATTAGTTAGTCTTTCCAAATTACGTCCGTTATAAAAAAATCGTAAAATCTAATTTACAATAATTAAAGCATTCGTTATTTCCAACCATTCGTTATAAATGAGTTCGTTAAAAGCAATCGTTTAATGTACGCTAATAAATGTAAATCAGTTCAGGATTTGAGATTTTGTTCATTATAGGCGATCATTCGTTATATACCAGGTTCGCTATTACAAAGTTATACTGTATGTGCATATATATATATATATATATATATATATATATATATATATATATATAAATTTATTTTT
>JAHWXV010213905.1:0-20643 GCA_024586415.1 Phrixothrix hirtus | reverse complement strand
ATATATATATATATATATATATATATATATATATATATATATATATATATTGGTCGTCTAATACATAAAAAATGTATTGCTTGTTTATTATTATATTACTTTGCGCGGTTTATTCGTTTCATTTTTCTAAAATACCTAACATTGGCTGTTTAGATGTCAGAGCTGTAGAAAAGTGAACGTATTATATATAACATTATGGATTAAACTTAATTCTTCCCTTGTAAATTTAATATTCATTAATTATTTATAAAAATACAAATTTATACTGAAAATTTTGTATTTTACGCCATAGCTATGAAAATAATAATTGTAAACATTAAGCTGAACTTTACGTACGTATTAATTTTCCAGAATCCACAAATAAAGCTGTGTGTATTATTCTAATGTTGATAAGATGAAACTGTTGTTCCTGGAATTTGTAATTAAAAGGTGCGCATTTCTAAGACGTTTTAAATAAATTTTCGTCAATGAAATGCATTCTAATTTGTTTATCAAGGTATTATTGCGCTATAAATGCATACATTAAAACTATTATTTTGTACTAATCCATGCTTTGCATAATAGAATACATTTAAAATTGAAATTTTAAGTAAACAATTCTAATTCTCATATTATAGACAGTAAAATCTTAGTTAAAATTCTTTATTAATGATTAAACTTATTTGTCCTTAAAATTTGCTGATATATGCTATGATTAACGTTGAGTACTTATTAGTAATCTGTATGTCATCAACGCTGTAATTTATAGCATAAACTAAGTAGAGATTACAATAGTCAAATGATTTATGAACAGTCGTCCAGATTAATATGCAGGTTCAGACTTACAGATTTAATATCAAATATTTCGAGAATTATACAATTTAGAAATATAATTTATTTGTCGTACATGCCACGATGTACCTGTTGTTAGCGTAATGCTCCTTATTTTGTAGACACCTTATATGATAGACGTTTATAAAAATGTTAATCGTGTCTCAAATTTGTATAAAATGTTAATAAGAGCGGTAATTCTCACACAATAGAGATCACTTCAGTCAGTTTTATTGCCATGTATTGCTGCTCGGCATATTTTCTCCATCACCTTCATTATGTAAAAATTTTATAAATATTAGTAGCTAAGCATCTATATATTTGACAAATTCGACTATCCTCAAATAGTTTTGTTAATCATTAAATTGTAAAAATTAATAATAATGATCTTGTAGCATAAGTTATAGTCCTACTTTATTTCAATGTAGGAGCAAATTCATTATAATTGATATAATAATATTATATGAAGTTGAAGCAAATACTTCAAAATATAAAGTAGAAATGTAAAAAACTGAAAAGAAAAGTAGTATGTAGGGACACAATAAATAAAATTAGCTGATCGGAATGATTATAACAAATTCTAATAAACAAATATTAACCAGCTAGCTGCGATTTTAGAAGAGAATTAAGAATGAAATGTTTTAGAAGAGCTTGTAGCTTTGTGTTTTAAACGATGCAGTTATTTCCATAAAATGTTAAGAACCTGCAGCGTAGTTTGTAATAAATATAATAGTAGTTATCGGCATTTCACTGTAGAATGGGAGGATTAGATTAACTTGGATAGAACACCCAATATAGAATCTAAGATAAAATGGTAGATGCCATCCGTGTACCAGTATTTCGAATCGCTTAATAATCTTATGCTAAACACTTGCATATTTAATTTTAACTTTAAATAACTTTGGGTAAATAAAACCGAGTAAAAGTTTTTTGAAATTGATAAATATAAAAAATAAGTGAATTCAGTCCCCGTGCTATGTAGAAATCTGTATTATATTAACATTTAAATGTTACCTTCCTAATGCAATAAATTATACTTTCACGTTTTATCCTTTGTTCGGCGTTATTTGACTGACAGCGTGTCGGAATAAAACCAGAATTAAATTTTAATCATTAAAAAGCTTCTCCTATAAAACTTATTATATTCATTGTATGCATTGTATGCATATTGTGTACATACTGATGACTACACAACAATTTATTACATTTATAATAAACAAAACAGAAAAATATTAGAAATATGGGACTTAAGATCAGTTGAATCTTTAAATCCGTTATTTAGTTTGACAATAAATCCATATGATTTCACGAACTTTGTGTAATAGTTTCGCTACGTTGACAATAAAAGTAGTGGTTGGCACGGTTCGAGATGAAAAACTTTGAATTATCTAATAATGATCGAGGAAAACGTAGATTTTCTCTTGTAATTGGGTGAACGACGAGTTCTTTATCTTCAAACTAGGTTAATTTAACCTTTATTTTTTTATCAGTAACGTCATTATGAAGGAAAAGTTCGTGAACCGCGCGCTATCTATTGCCGCCTTTATATGTTTGAAATTTTTTGTTTAATTTTTTAACACATTTACACTTTTTAACGTTGCAGTAACAAAGACCAATAAAAACAGATAATTTCTAATTACGATTTGAAATTCTTTCGTAATTCAAGTAACTAGAGAAATTATAGATTTCATGTACAATTTAAAAAAATTCTTAACGATAATCAAAGCGCATGTTTGTCTCTCTAAATTTTATACCTTTAATCATAAAACTATACAGTGGTTTGCGATAAAGTATTGTCATAAAAATATCTAAATATAAAACAGTTCCATTTTATTATGCTTATGCAGACATTTAGACAGGCTATATAATTCCTTTTATGTATTTCAATAAACATAATAATCACTATATTGCTCCATTAATTTCATAACATGGCATGCATATTAGAACAAACACGCTATAAGAATTTTAAATTTCAAATATTAATTAAAATAAATAAATCTAACGGAAGAGTTGCTAGTGTTATAGAAAGTACTTTTGTTGTTCGTATTTATTAGTTATTTAGCTTAATTTAAAATATGTTTTTATTGAAAGAATTTTTAAATCCATAGGTAACTTTAGCAAAGATTTAATTCTCTTTAGTTGTAAGAACCATTATACAGTTGGCAATAAGCCACAAATGATAAGCTGTTAGTCAATATTATTGTACTTTACTCTATACTGTTCACATTTTCTGCTTGAACAGTTTATCGAGCGTCAAGGATACAGGACCCAATTACCCAATAATAGAGAAATATTGCAATACATCTTGTTATTTTAGGAATTGTTAAACCTGTACATCTATTCATGATAGATACCTATATTTATAAAAGCACGAGAGAAAATATTTAACTGATAGACATTCCAAATATTTTTCATTTAATTACAAAACTTAATTATATTGTGTTATGCATAATGCAAGAAGTGTATTAATTAATATACAGTTTAAACAATAGCGGTTGTTATAAGAATTCTATGGAATAAATAAAATAGTAAAACAATCATTTCCGTTATGTTTTTGAAACAAAATCTCCGCTTAAATTAAACAAAATTTAAAAACAAATATTCATGTGTTAAGATAATAGTGGTAAATGATTCAATAAAAATTCAAAAAAGGTGTTGATATCTAAGTGTTTGAAATTATTAATAATAATTAGATGATGAAGGAATTTCATACAAGCATCTATAGATATTGCTCCTGAAGTTTAAATGTTTACTAATATTAATGAAGAACAACATTCCAAAAATTTTGAGAATATAAGCCGTGACAAGCGAAAATAGCATTACGACATAAAATAATTTATGGAGAATTCCTCACTGAAAATGATTGGATTTTCCAATTTTTATAATTTTGTTAACAGTAATAAATGTTAAGAAAATAATTATTATACTTATACATAAATCTAAATAAATATGGTAAGTACTTGGTATGACGGTGTTCTAATTTATTATTTTACTTCCACATTCCTTAAATTAAGTTTTTTTGGCGACGAACAATAACTCCTTTAATCTGTCAAGTCAATGTCATTTGAAAAATTGTATTACATATGCATATACTAGCCGTTTTCCCTTAATGAGACCAAATTTTATTCAAGTGCATTTAAAAGTTCATTTTATACATTGTATTTTCTAAAACATAATATCTTGAAAGTTTGACGTTCTAAAATTTTTGAACGCGGGAAAAATGTTTATGTAAGTTTTACAATGCGTGTTTTAAAAATGAAAGTGACACACATGTCTACTGTTTCTAAAGTAACGGATTGGTAGACACATTCGCATTTATATATGTATGTATATATGTTTTATATACATTACTGTTAGTACCATAGTTTCTAGTCCAATTTACCTAATATAAAATAAACAAAGCTATGTTTTTAGTCAAAATTTTTAATGCCCAGTTTTTAGCGGAAATATATATTTTCAGGTCCTATGAGCTTGAAAAACACGTTTTTAAAAATTGTCTATGTGCACGGGTAGGTGCACGTATGTATGTGTGTGTACATGGGAGTGCGTGCGTGCGTGCGCGTGTGCATGAACGTACGTTCAAGCGTGCGTGCCTGCTTGCGTACGTGCGTGTGTGGTTCATATATCTCGAAAAGTAAATGCCGTAGAAAGTGAAATTTTATATTTAAGCATTTTGCCTCTCTGACACGCTAATAAAAATTTAATTGAACTCGAATGATCGGAAATGCCAGGTTATTCTTTTATGATTTTAGTGATCTTATTGAAAACCTCCACAAAATTTTTTTTTCAACTTACTACGTTTCTTGCGCCTATGATGCTCCTTTATGCAAGTTAATTAGTTTCAGTTTCTCTCAAAAGATTTGTTGCAACGAATTATCAAGGAAAATCTCTAACGTTTAGCAGTGTTTTGAGTATCCAGTTAATTGAATGGGCGACCATTGCAATTATAGTTCCCAAGATGAGTATTCCTTCACTTAAATGTTTAAAAAAGTTATGAGTCCTTCTCTACAGTCGTGGAAATGTTACCGATAGCGACTATGAACTTGAAGATACTGTAATTAGTTCACAAACCTATTGTGATTCCAATTTTCCAATAAGATAATTTCAAAACACATATTCGATTTATTTTAGTATTTACTAAGGAACTGTTCTTATGAATCATTTTCTACAGTCTTCAAAATTTTCTTGAAGGTGACGGTAAACTTGAATATTTAACACGAGGCAGAATCAAGGCAAATTAAGACCTTTAGCACGGAAATTTCAAAATATTTATTGTTTATACAGTTGTTACGACTTGCAGGTATGCATTTATGATATATTTCATTATGTAGTTTGTCAAACACAAAATAATCACAAAACATTTGGCAGGACAAATTGTGAAGATATCCAGCGTAACACGATTGTATCAAATTATATAAAAAGCGAGAAGAGGCTTTGCAAGGAACTTTATCTTAAACTAGTCCATCTGTAATGCGCAACGCGCAGTTACAGTTACCAATCAAACGGGAAAGCTCGATGCAAATGATAAAGCGGTAATTGGTGCTATTAAATATTGATACTGGATATTACCAAATGAATGAATTAATGATTCACTAAATGTGCCATTAACGTCTTACGGAATGCTTAAACTTATCGAAGGTTCACTTCATAAGATAACCCTATAGTTATGTTGGGAATATATGCTTGAAGCAAGTAAAAAGGAGATACATTTTTGTAAGAAAATTAAGAAGTAGACTAAGCTAATGTCCCAGGCATTACTATAATTGTAGATGGTGTCTAGTACAAAAGATCATACCGCTTTACATATATCACTCATTCCTTTGTTGCTTCCACAGTGAGGCATATGACTAGAAAGCTTCGTTTCTTGGTTGTAGTGAACAAGTTTTGCTCCGTATGTAAGCTTGGTAGTGATAACCATTTATGTTTCAAAAATTTGAATGGAATCTACATCTATGGAAACTTATATAACCGTAAAAGATTTAAACAAGGCATACATGTGTATGGCGTGAATTTTTCTTGTTAAAGATGACGATAGCACTGTGTTCAAGGGAATTTAAATGGAGAGAGTTTATGGAAATTTTAAAATCCAAATATTAGAATGTTGAATATGTAGAAAGTAAACTATAACTAATAGTATACCTTGAAGTGCAGTGCATATCTGTTCTGAAGGGCTGGGCTTGATCCATGGCCGAGCCGAGTTTCTTTGATAACTAACTAATTTTCATTTTTAAATACTAATGAAACTTTAGAAAGTGTAAATAATTTACTTAAATATTATTGTAATAGTTGAACAAGTAGTAGCTACTCAAAAATTTAGTTTTAAGAGATCTAAGACGGGGAGTATATTGAAAAAAGTTTTCAATCAAACCTACAGCGGCTAAGATTGGCCGTAGAGTGCGCCATAAAGTGTAGATGAACTGAGGAAGTTAATTTTCCACAACAAAAGTACAACTTAAAGTTGGATATTGTAAATATTATACTGCACGTGTTTGAGGATTACAATAAATGTACAGAATAGTTTTGTAAGGGTGTCAAATCTGTGTATTGTTTAATGAGATAGCAGTATGTGCGAGTCGCCTGCAGGGCAACAGTTATAGTTTAATGCAAAATATGACTGATAACAGAAGATAATAAAGGTGGACCGGGGTGTCACTCCATAATATATACGGAGTCTACTAATGAGATTCTAGGTGGCTATATGATAATTTTGGTCGAGCGAAGGAAAAAGTTGGGCTGTCGAAGAAGGCTGTTTCCAAAAAAGCTGGAACCCTTACAAGGACGTGTGTATCTAAGGACCCGTATGAAAATTATGGGTATGTAAAAGTCACCATCGACGTAGAAATATTAGCCCAAAGAAAAACAATGTTTTTAGAAAAATTGGGCAAGGGCATGGAATAAACCATGAAATTTATGAAGATAACCAAAGGTTACAGGGAATCTAGATTGTGACTTGCGGAAAAAATAAAGAGACTCGCAGTATCTTCATCCGTCAAGAATTACAGATTACGAACTTCGACTCATTCTATTAAAGCAGTTCATCAATCAGTATGATATTCTTCTTCAACTCGTACTCGTGACGATACTCCACATGAGCTCATTGCCGTTGAGGAATTTGAAGACACCATTGTAGGTACTATACAACCATTTGGCTTATTTATAAACGGAACCAATCCCGTCATCAGGATTACTCATAATGATCCTGTAGGTACAGATGCCGTTATCATAATTGAATATCCCTATTCATCTAGATACTTGCCTCTCATAAATGTCATAAAAACCAAGAAGCTTCCATGCATGGTGATTCTCGATAATGGATAAATTCATCGTACGTGAAATCATAATTATTTCAATCACGCACACCCGTATACACGCACGCACGCAAATACGCACCCACACACACGCTGGTATCCATACATATATACACGAACACTCACACACACACACATACACACACACACACACACACACATACACATACACATACACATACACATACACAACACACATACACACACACCAACGCACTCGCGCATGTACATACACACATGTATGTATATACACTCACACACGCATACGCATACCTACATACATACACACGGACACGCACACGTACATTCACGCGCATAACCACACCCACACGCACACCCACACGCACACCCACACGCACACCCTCACGCACACGTAGCATACACACAACTGCTCGAGCACGTATAAGGATATACTCATTTTCTAAAACACTTTTTCAGGCTCAGGGGGCTGAAAACATGTTTCTGCTAAAAACTAGATATTTTACGATTCCTCTATTTGTCAAAACCTTAAGTGGTACCGCACAATTTACTTTAAACGTTTGGCAAGCACCGAAGTTGTTAATACACTGATAGTTTACAAGCATGTCGCCGGTAACACTATGTCTATTATGAAGTATCGTGAACAAATAGTTATGTTATTACTACAGCAATAAGATATTTCACTATAGGCTTGAATAGAAACAAAAAAGGGGATAATGCACAATATGTTATCAAAATGGTTCAGTAACAGCGTGAAAGTTGTCAAAAAAGTATGCACATTCTGCCCAGCTAGCTCATCAACAGTTAGATTTATGTGTGTCAGTTTCTTTTTTAACAAGAATTCCTATTCTCTCAAAATAGTCGTAACTAGATATAATTTTGTTCAAAAAGTGTTTTGTGATGCAATGGGTTTATGGCAGAATATGGTACACATGGTCCAAACGAAATTAAATTTAAACATTCTATAAAATAGATCGCGTGTACCATATTTGTACGCAGCCTTTTTCATTGAAAACAAAGTATAACCTATGTAATTTTATTTAGGTTTGAAAAACAACACATCTTTTAAGTAAAAATTGTCACGAAAGCGGTTTGGTCCATGGGAAAAGATCGAATATCATAGTATGGGACTTAACATGTTAATAAAATATAAAATTGCGGCAAATGATGTTAAAAAACTTTAAAAGTTTTATTTTAAAGAAATAATGAAGTATCAAAGAAAGTTACTATTAGAGTATGTCATTAAGAATTCATTTTTTTGGTTAAATGAAAGAGGAAGCTGTTATTTTGAGCAACGAGGAAAATAATCGAGATTTCATCGTAAACTGTTTTGCCGTCATTGGTGTTGAAAGAGCTCTATGTAAGTAACTGTGTAACGTTAATAACTTGTGTGACATTGGGTTATTTTTCATTTGAAATTTAGTGTTAGATCTGTATTAGTTCGTTTATGAAAGATTTATAACGAATTGTTTAAATAGTTATTGCAATATTGACGTCAGGGAAATCAATAGAATTGTTATTATTTATTTCAACCGTATATTTTATTTTTGTGTGCAGTGTTCAAACAAATTGTAAAATGTTGGAGTTTAATGCGTGAGCCATGAAAAGTTACTACGAGTTATATATCATCTACGTACCTGTAACAGAATTGGACATGATTATAAATAAATGAGTTTGGTTAATAATACTTTGTTCCAAGTTGTCTAGGAAAATTTAACATAAAATTGAGCTTAAAACATTTGCCATACTGAGGCCAGTTTTATTGCAATAAATGGTATCATTCAGTTTAATATCATTTTGTTCAATATATAGGTTAAATAAAGATAATACAATTTTTATAGTATCGTTACTAAATTCTGAGTTATATGAGTCAATGTAACACCCTTGGGTATTATTTTATTAGCATAGTTTTGGAACAGAAACATTAGTAGAGGTGCGTAAGTTGGTAACTACTCATAACAAAAGTGCAAAAATCTTACAAGAAGACAACAGCATTATTAAAACAGTTATTCCACTATTTAACAAATCGTAAATCGATCTAGAACAGAAAATAGGATAGAAAATATACTCAAAATCAAAATAATGAATAATTAAGCAAGCATAATGAGTGTGTTATTTTGAGAAGAATTAAAATGTATCTCAAAATTGAAGATTTTAAATCAAATATGAGCATTATTAGATATCTAAATGCGTACTCAATAATACATTATATAGACGTACAAGACTTTAATTTAATAGATTTAGCAATAAAAACTATATAAATGTTTCAGAAAGTTTTAAGAAATATCTAGAAACATTTTTATCCTTGAGTGCATTTGATGGTAATAAAACAAAACTTTATGCGGTGTTATAATACTATTATTTTTACAACGAGGAAAAACCCATTATATGTTATCCCTTTACCATTCATAACTACCGTAGAAATATATAGAGCTCCATTATTCGATAATAAAACAATGTTGACTCCGTCATAATAGATACAATGACCTATCAATTACATATTAGCTGCCATTACATCAGCTCGTAGGTTCAGGTGAAGTAACGTCACGTATCGGTAGTATAGAAACTGCCGTTTTAGATATCTTTATTGGCGAGGGGGCAAACAGGGAGCTTTCCCGCGAAACAGGGCAGAGGTTTCCACCTCCCTGATCAAGGTTTTATTTTAGCGCATATCAATATATAGTAAAATAAGAGCGAGTGAGAGATACAGAATGGGAGTATGTGAGTGGGAGTGAGAAAGAAGTGGTAGGCGTGGTCTAATTACCGAGTTTTTCCAGTTTTTGTAGTATGAGAGAGATGAATTTTTAATAGGAGGGAATGGAGCGTGTCAGCTTCAGCATGTACGTAGGCGTGGTTAAAATAGAAAATAGCGTCTGTTAATAGTATAGAGTATGTAAGGGTAAGTAAGTGTATGTATCTTGTTTGTATGATATAAATGCACAATATGGCGCGCCGACAATTGAGTATTTAGAAATAAAATACAAAATGGCTCGCCGACAATTGAATAATAAAATTGAAATAGAATACAAAATGGCGCGAGTAATAATTGAACATAAGGAAAATGAAGTTAGCAAAGAAAAGCTATAATAGCTTTTATTAGAGGTATTGCTGATATACAGTTATTATTGTATATAGTTATTACAGTAATGAAACAATGGAAGAAAGGAAGGATTAAAATGAGTTAGAACCGAAAAATTATAAGATTTTAAGTTTAGCATTGGGACAGAAGAATAAGAGGGATTTATTTAAAATACATTCAAATAGAATGAGAAAGAAAATCTCTTGTCATGTTTGTCATGAAATAGGTGTTTGACTTCAAACGGCTGTTATATAGTAATTAGCATATATAGTTATTATTGTAATACAGTTATTATTGTATATTATTGTATATTACTGTAATGGAAGAAAGGATTAAGATTTGCTAGGACTTTGAAAATATTTAAAATTTTAAGTTTAGCATAGGGAAAGTATAAGTAATCTGTTGTGTGTCCGTAACTTTTTTAAAGCAGTATTCTTAGGAAAGATTTTGAATATAAAAAACATTGAATTATATTTATAAAAACGGTTTCAAAATGAACTTGATATCGTAAACGGAATTTTGAAATCGTAAACCTATTTACAACAATATTTTTTAAAGCAATTTGCAACTGCAAAAGTAAACTTGGATACAAAAGTACCTTTTTAATTTTATTTGTAAGACATGTATATTTTTTGAATGAATTTGAAACTGTAAAAACTGAATTTAAGTGAAAACATCCTATTTTAATTGTAAAAGAATGTTTAACCGCTTTTTAAAACGAAAATGTTAACAAAATATTTCTATATATTCTTCACTTACCCCTAAGGCTATTCCTGGGGTTGAATACAATACCTTCATGCAATTTAACTGACAGTACGGAACAAGTCGGTTACCTTCTTTGCTATTTTCCTTCCTACCATTGTTAGTTAGTTAGTCAGCATGGGAATATAATATAAAGAAACAAGAATGTTGTCAGCAACAAGCAACTTAATTCGGACATAATTTCAGTTTTGTCTTAAAAATAATGTGGTTACCTTAGAAAATTCTTCATCTTATGAAATAATTAACATGCATTATTTTGAAGAGAGAAATGAAAACGAATGTGTGAATGTTTCCTCTTCTGAAGCTTCACTTACATCAATAATGCAGAATGTTAGTGATATTACCGAAGCGCATAAGAATATGAATATAAATTACGTGAAAAATGAAAATACCAGTAATTTATATTATGACTACATTAATAAAGAACGACTACTATTGAGAGAAAATTTTCGCTCGTAAAGCATTTATTTTGAAGTGCTCTGGTTTTACTTTCTGATTTTGGTATTAATTTTGAATGATTTTTTTCCAATTTTTTTGTGGAGTTTTCTCAAGGGTTACAACATTAAGAGAGGGTGAGTTTCCATTCACTGTTACCTTTCATAACTTATTAGTTCATAATTTATATTTGTAGTTTCTTATTAATACCTAAAATTTTACAAAGTTCTGCTGATAAACATATCATAACGATTAGAACTTATCATTTATACACAATACACTAACTAAATCTATTTGTTTATTAATATGTATTAATTCCTGTGTTTTCTTACGTTAACCCTTCTGAGACGCCTTTGTGAGGTAGTGTTAGCCACTCGTGATAAGTACGTCGAGGGTGAAGAGTACCCTTGTCTGTCCTATAACATTCTGACCTAACGATTTGACCTTTCAATTCTATCTTTTTATTTGTTTCCTTTATTTATCAATGGATACTACCTGTTGCTGTTGTAATAAAACAGCCGGAGTCCACAAACTTGTTAAATGTACTACTACTACTACTACTACCCATCACGCCATTCCCTTACCGGGGTAGGCAAAACCACTAACAGACCTCCACCTTCACAACCACTGCATGCAAACATACACTACCCTCCCTCTCACTGTACTATTTTCAATAAATCAAATAAAATTGACTGTGTTGATATTTCTAATTCTGAAGCCTGAAAGATTCATAACAAACCTGACCTATCTTGGTCTTGCAGAAGCTGCGTATTGATTGGTAATGATATTAACTATTTAAAAACATTAATTGTTGATCTTGAAGTAGATATAAAAAATTTAGACCCTACTCTAATGTCGAGAGCTCCCAATATATTTACAATGATTGATACTGAGAAATTTATTCTTGCAATTTCCGAACGCGATAAACGTAAAAACGATATAATTATTTTGGGGTGTTTGGAAACTAATGATACTACGTTACAACAGCAAATTAACAACGATTTAAATCTTGTTAAAAACTTGCTATCGACTATTGGACAACCTATTAAAAATATTTAAGGCAGTTCGTTTGGAAAAATACGATTCCTCCAAACATAACCTTGCTAGACAAATTAAAATACAACTTTCTTTTGAAAAATATGTTAACATTATAATACGTAATGCATATAAATTAAAAAAGTCTAATACATTGAAAAACATGATCGTACTCTAATGCAGCTAGAAATTTATAGCAATCTTAAAATTCAGCTTAATAATCGCATATCTAACGGAGAACATAATCTAAAGATTAAGAAAGTTAATGGTATCGAACAATTGTTTCTACTACTCCGGAAAACTGATTAAGCCCGACATTTCCTATCCCAATCTAAATATATACTACCAAACACGCCTAGACTCCGCACTAAGGCAAATACATTTTTTATTAGTGCTTTACAACGTTGCTACGACATAATTATTATAACTAAAACTTGGCTAAATGATACAATTAACATTTCTGAACATTTTTCCAGTTACTATAATGTTATTAGACTTGACTAAAACTTTGATTTGCTAAACAAAGCTACACGAAGTGCCATTATTATTGGCATTGAAAATAATCTTAAATATGAGGTAATTGATACATCCTACTTATATAATTCAATACCTGACATAGATTTTATATGCTGCAAATGTTACACTAATTTTCATATCCTGTATCTTAGTGCTGTACCTCCTAATATGAATTTTAGTCAAATTGAACTGTTTGCCGAATGGCTAGAAATTTTTCTATGTGATAAACTCTCAGTTTTAATAGGTGATTTTGATCTTCCTCAATTCAACAACAATTCTATATTATGCTCTAAAATGCGCTGAATTAGAAATCTTTTTATGTCACTTAATTTAACGCAATACATATTTTAAATAATGACGATAGACTTTTTGATTTGGTTTTATCCAATAGCACCTATGATATTGTTGTTACTCGAGATGATTTACCGTTTGTTCCGATTGATAATCATCACCCATCGTTAGGTATATCAAGTAAGACACTCTACTTTAAAGCGTACACCATTTGCATATGCTGCAAATATGACGTATAATTTTAAACGTACCAACTTTATGCAATTATATAAAGATCTGATTGATGCTAATTGGAATTTTCTTGAGCGGTGTACTAATGTTGATGAGGCAGTTACATTATTTTATTCAATTTTATATTCTATTTTTGATAAATCCGTCCCCAGAACTACACATTCTAAAGCTATTTATCCAGCATGGTTCAATTTCAACATTTTTAAGCACTCGAAACTTAAAAAATATTACAGACGCAAATGGAGACAACTAAAAGATCTTTCTAAAACAATGAATTTAAGCGTCTTTGAAAACTCGGCATAGACATAATTGATGAAAGTTACACTAATTATATCTCCACCTTTGAAACTAATCTAAAAACTAAACTGACTGATTTTTGGAAGTTTGTTCATGAGAAGCAAAAAACAATTCATATTCCTGGAAATATGAAGTCAAATAATAATTAATTGTTAAGTAATCCTCATGACATAGTAAACTCGTTCACTGATATGTTTCCAAACGTCCTTAGAAATAACAAGGGTAACATATTAGCTGACACGTACACCGTAGATCTTCCATCATTTGTTTTGATATCTATCGACGAAACTGATTTAATAAAAGTCATGAATAACGTTAAAAAATTTTTTACTTCGGGTGAAGATAATATTCTCGGTTTTCTAATAAAGGATTGCAGGTATGTGTTCGCTAAACCCATAGTTAAAATTATAAACCTATTTATAAGGACATTTATCTTTTCAGAACTTTGGAAACGTGCATTAATCACTCCTTTTCATAAGAAAGACGATAAGAACACCTTAAAAAATTATAGATCTATAGCCATTTTATCAAATTTCGCCAAGATTTTTGAACGAATTTTATACAATTGTATATATAATAATGTAAGCGCATACTTATCTCTTCAACAACATGGTTTTATGAAATGCCGCTCTACAGTTACTAACTTATCAGTGCTGACTCAATTCATTAGTGAAAAATTAGATGATAGAGGACAAGTTGACGTAATTTATTATGATTTTTCAAATGCTTTCGATGTAATTAAACATAAGCAGTTATTTAAAAAACTTGAGGCTTTTGGATTTGTATCTACCCTCCTTGAACTAATAGTACCTTATCTATTCAGTCGGGTAAATTATGTATCATATAATGACTTTAAATCTTATGAGTATGTCACAACTTCTGGTGTGCCGCAAGGCTCAAATTTAGGACCATTATTATTTAACATATTGATCAACGATCTCTTGTCCCCTTTACGGTGTCCTACATTAGCTTATGCGGATGCTGTCAAATTAAACAAACACATATGTAACCTATCTGACATAGCTGACTTACAAAACAACATGGATACTTTATTCAAATGGAGTGAAATAAGCCGT
Source organism: Phrixothrix hirtus (assembly GCA_024586415.1). Classification (NCBI taxonomy): domain Eukaryota; kingdom Metazoa; phylum Arthropoda; class Insecta; order Coleoptera; family Phengodidae; genus Phrixothrix; species Phrixothrix hirtus. The sequence goes on along the minus strand of JAHWXV010213905.1, from coordinate 5,824 downwards.
TTCACCGTCAATTTTAAGAAATGTGCTTCATTAAAATTCACACGGAAACTTAATTTTATAAAGTCATGTTATATTATATACGGACAATCCATTGATAAAGTTAATACCATAAAAGATCTAGGTGTGGTATTTGATTCTCAACTTTCCTTTCTGGACCATATGGATTATATATGTAATAAGGATTCTTCTATGCTGGGCTTCATAATACGTACTACAAAGCTTTTTACTGATATTACTCTCTTAAAAACCTTATTCCACTCGTTTATTGCCAGCCGATTAGAGTACTGTTCAATAATTTGGCAACCAATGTATGTCACATACCAACCTGCCGTTGAGCGACTACAAAGACGATTTTTAAAATGTACATCCTTTAAGATTGATGAAATTTTTCCTTCTCGAGGACTGGATTATTATCTGCTATTTGAGAGGCACGTTGTTAAACCATTAATGGAACGTCGCAAGGAATATAATTCCAAATTCCTTTTAAAATTGGTTCATGGATATGTCGACTGCTCAATTTTAATGCCAAACATTAATTCTTATGTACCACGATTTGCTGTACGCCACGTTAACACCTTTTATATACCAACACCCAAGACTAATCCCTTAAAAAGGACTCCACTGACCCTTATGTGTAGATATGCTGAGGACAAATTCTCTGAAATTCTCTCTTATATTTTATTTCATTCTTATATAATTTAAACCTTAATATCTAAATCTTTTCACCTTTTTGATCACTGTGTAAAAATTACCTTGTAATTGGGGTAACTTGTTGGCCAAATATGTATTATTATTATTATTATTATTATTATTATTATTATTACGTTCACAACTAAGTGCTACAATTAAGAAACCTTTAAATTGTAATCGACAACAGTTAAATAATTATAATTATTGAAAATTTATTGAAATAGGATTATGTGTTAGTTTTGATTTAAATCCAATAGTTCGAATGGGACATGTAAATCGTTATTCTAAACAACAAATAATCGTGTTAACTAAGAGTGATTTGTTATCCTTGATGGCGCAAGAAAATTAATCAATACAAAAATATTAGCAAACAAGACTGTAACATATAGCAAGAAACAGTGATAGCGAATAAGTTACTTCAGAAGATGCTTGACTTTATGTTATGCCATTACCTAAAACCGGTGGAATAATTCCCCTAATACCTTTAATTGCAGGACTTTCTGCATTTGGAGCGTTAAGTGGCGATGAAGCTGGAATTTATAAAGCTGTAAATTATTCAAATAATAGAAAAGGCTTCAGGAGGAGTCCAGTAGACATAATAGAATGATGGAAGTAATCGCTGTACGAAAGAAATGATCCGGTTTGTATTTAAAACCATCTAAGTCGGGAACAGAATTATACTTGAAACTTTATAATGCATCTTTAGAAAACTAGCAAAGTTACTTCTGAGAGCATTAATTGACGCGGATTTGAGAAAATTTCCAAAGAAACATTTTTGAAATTTTAGAGGTGTAAATATGACTTCCCCTGTTTTCAGTTTGAAGAAATTCTATATGAGCTTGCTGGACAGAAAGTAGACGTATGCAGATTACAAGGCATAACAAGTGCCATCAAAGGTTATGTAACATACATACCAGATGATAATCAAACTTTAGCATTAGCAGCATGGATGACACAAGGAAACTAACAGCTACCTCAGGTACAACATGTATTAAATATTCAGGAGAAGAAATTTATAGCATAAATTCTTCTAAAGAAAATTTTTGGTTTTGCAGAGATGTATAAATGCCCGATTATTTGCATGTAACAGGAGCTGATTTTGATTAGATCAAGATCTTATCTACATTCTTACTAGAGTAAAACTGTAAATTGTAATATTACATTAACAAGAATTTGGTGGAAAATCGCTTATACAATTCTAAATGATCAATCAAAGGTTAAACTACTCAAATCGCTTAATACAAATTCAATTACTTTAATACCCTTCAGATAATGGGAACTGTACGAGTTATTTGCATTGAAGTAAACTAAAAACGATACTTGCTCTGTAAAGACAATTACTTCAATGCCCTTCAGACAATGGGAACTGTAGAAGTTACCTGCATTAAAGCAAACTAAAAACTATATTTGCCCTATAAAGACTTCAATTGGATTACAAAAACCGCGATGGACTCTAGTTGGTTTTCAAAAGAATCAAAACTCTAATAAGAATGATAACACGTGTAAATTTCAAAACTTTAACATTAAAAATCTGGTTCATCTAAATTTTGAAAAATATCCTTCTGAACACATGCAACTAAAGTTTAGTGAAGACGAATATTCACAAGCCCATCTCAATTATTTGAACCTTCAAGTCTGATATTATGATAAGGAAATTATCAATCCTAAATTTAATTATACTCAATTTAAACAGTGTCCCATCTTTGTAATTGACTGATCTAAGCAAAATGAAACGTTGAAGATTTCAGCCATCGACATTAAATTAGAAATAGAAACAGATCAACGCTTTGAAGAAGGTTCAATAGCTTATTGCTTAATAATCCATGACAACATTGTACCCCCTGACAAATGATGTAAACGAAATTAAGATTCTATAATCATATATTAAGTTTGTTTTTCAATTATTTATTCAAATACATATACCCGTAAACATTAGAATACAATATCATGCTAAATTAGTCAATGTAACTTTATGTATCAGTATTTAAATTCAAACAACAAAATTTGAAATTATTATAACTGTTTCTTTTAATATTTACAAACCGGTGTCTATTTTACTTGTGAATCTGTTGTTAAAGTTTAAAATGAAAATTGTTAAGCAAAAGCAATCTTTACCGATTTTGAATTTAGATATGGAGGATGAAGATGCTAATAGGGAAATGTTTAAGAAATATGGTGAATTACTAAGTACCACAATTAGAACTTTATTAATAGGACCGAGTGATAGAGGAAAAACTAGCGCAACATTTAATTTTCTGCTTAATGAAAACCGTCTAAAATTTGAAAATATTTACGTGTCCTGAAAATCCCTAGGTCAACCGAAATATGAGTTTCTAGAAGAAATTCTCATACCAATTAGAGGCATAAACTGTTACACGTTCAGTGAAGATGCTAACATAATGTCACCGTGGGAAGTAAAACAAAACTCTGTATTTATATTTGATGACGTAGCTTGCGATCGAAAGCATAACATTAAGTCTTAATATAGTAAGGGTCGTGATAATGGAGTTGACCGTTTCTATCTTACTCAAACTTACGCATCAGTTCCCAAACATTTAATTGGTGATAATGTGAATATTCTGGCCCTGTTTAAGCAAGATGACCTTAATTTAAAGCATATTTATGAGTATCGTGTGGATGCAGATAAGTCATTCCAAACTTTTCGAGAAATATGTTCCAAGTGTTGGAATGCTGACAAGTATGAGTTTCTTCCATTACATAAAGACTTTCATTTAAATGAAGGTAGATAAAAGCAAGGGTTTGATTCATATATATATATATATTATGTGTAAGTGAGTAAGAAATTAAATTAATACATGTAAATACTCAAGTAGGTATGGAAGGGGCCGGGGGAGGGGGTGAAGAGAATTCAATTTAAATACAGTAATAACTGTATAACAGCGATATATGTAATCACAGTAAAGATGAATATTGCAGCCATTGTAAAAGAAAGTACTATAATCCTATTATAGAACCTCTTAATACAATTGTATCTAAACTTGAACAGAAGTCTAAAGAATTAAATAAACTAGATGTTGGTACTAGTAAAACGGCTAGTGAAAGCGTTGAGGGCGAATATATAGATGTGAATGTATATGTCAAAAATAATAATCGGTATTCTTCACATTCAAGTTTAATTAGTTTTCTAAATAACTTCAATTCCTAGCAGTGATATTATTAATTTACCTTCACCAAAATTTCGTTCAACAAAATATTATCATGTACAACAACTGAGGTTACAAGAGAACGAGTTAAATTCACAAAAGGTAGCTTAAAGGAATTGGAAGAAATAAAAGTATCCTTAGAACAATCAAGGAAACAAAATCAACATTTGAAATGACTTACATCTCATGCAGCTGAAATTTCAGGAATGCAATCATTATTACCACCTGTAGCAAGTACTAGTGCTAATACTACTGATAACAATTAGGGGGTATCTGCTAACATTTTACAAACTAGAGGACGTACTTACACAAAGAGATTGGAAAGGATTAAAAAGAGAGAAAAAAGGAAGTTGGCGGTAGCAAACTACAGCGACTATATAAAATTGATTACTCTAAACATATTGAACACATATATTGGAATAATGTACATGAATTAATTGCTCACGTACAATTACTATGGAGTGCAAGCTTGGTGGGCATACCTCACATTAAAATTGAAATTTTAGCAGTATTGGAGAAATTGGATGAAGACGGGATATTAAAAGAATTGCTCCATCTTAGGAATTGAGTTGCTTTTAAAACGGTTATCACTCAATATAATATAGAAAAAATCTAATTCTAATTTATTAATCAGTTTCCTAATGGAGATTGATAACTCTGGCAGGATTTTGAATAGTGTTGTATTTAGAATATCTGTTGGATACAAACTAACTAAAGACGGTATATTCGATTTACAAAATAAAATTTTAGCTAACATTACAAAGACAACGCAAGATTAAGATGTTACAAATAAGTTATATGTCACCAATCAAATAACAATTGTAAATACGGTTCTTACTCAAGATATTCAGAGTTCCTATCAACAGCTTGCTAATTCAGTAATTGATTATAAAATAAAGCTAAAATATCATTTTAATGTTCCATTGAAGACATGAAGTAACTCTAGTATACCTTATATAAATGAAACGTTAACTGTAATAAGAAAACAGTTAGATAATGGAATAAGTAAGTTCAAGAATGTGTCAACAACATATTCTGATGACTTGATTGTTACTATAAACGAATTCACCAAGACAGATATGGAAAATGAAATCAACACTGCAGTGATTAATAAATTAAAGCTGACAACTCAAAAAGGAGAATAAACTATGTGCAAACATAACAAACTCTGTTCAATATAACACTGAAAAACTTAAATTGCATATTGTAAAACCTATTGATGGGGGTAATACAGATAGTAAACAGTATACAGACACGAGGATAAAGGAGTTATCATTAGCATACAAGGAAGGATTACTACAAGTATAAAATAATATATAAACAGCAAATTTTAAACGAGTTGCATAAACCTGTTAGAAGAAGCTTTCCTAGAAGACGTATAATTATTAAATGATTTGATTATTCACGGCACGATGGTTTGGCTGAATTCTTACTTTATTCAAAGAAAAATAGGGGCTACAAATACATATTAGTGGTAATTGATTGCTTTTCGAAATTTGCATGACCAAAATACGAAGATGGTGATGAGGTGACAAACGCAATGAAATATGTTTTGAAAAATGGTGTCAACAAAACACATCGCAAACCTAAGAATTTACAGACTGATGCAGGAAAAGAATTCTATAATAGAAAGTTTTCCTTGTTAATGGATACATACATATAATTCATTATTCAACATATATTAAAATTTCAATGGCTGAACGTTTGTTACGAACATTAAAGGGTGTTCTATATAAGAAATTTCGTTTCTGTGGCAATTATAAAATGGTTGGATACTATATCTGAAGTTGTTAGGGAAGATAATAATCAAAAACGTCATACCATTCATCTTAAATCTGTAGAAGTTACTCCAAAAACTGCGCTCGGTCATTGTCGGCGCACACATTTAATTTTTAGTTATTATATTTTGTTCATCGTGTATATAAAATTCAATTTAGTTCTTTTCATTTTCTTAGGTTACATTCGTGGCG
>JAHWXV010213864.1:0-11504 GCA_024586415.1 Phrixothrix hirtus | reverse complement strand
TATCAAAATGTATTTACAAATAGTTGATTTAAGTAGGACTAACAAATCATGTAATAATAAAATATTATTATATCGAAACAAGCCCTTATTTGCCTTAACAGTAAATAAGATGATTTTTCTTGTAAAGTTCTGCTTTTATAACTTTTTTAAATTCCCTTCCTGCTGTCGCATTGACCAATCAAAGGATCTTAAATTTCAAAAAACTGCGTACGTGCTTTGTTGGAAAACCGTTTAAAATTCCGTTAGATATTTGCGTCCTTTTCGTAACCTCCTGTGTTTAACAGTTTAGGTTAGTGAAGTATTATTACTTTATGCAAAAATATGCATTTTATTGTACATTCTTTTAAGAATAAAGGCCTTTATTATTATTATTATTATTATTATATGACACCATAATTTTCGGAAGATTGCTTGCTTTATGGGTTTACTGCTTACACGACATTTTCGTATTGAATATACAATTTAAATTTGTCCCTTCGATTTTTAGTTTATTTTATACTATGGATTATATATCCAAACCCGCGTTTTTTTATAACAGAGCACAATTTATACTTTGCTAAATATTTATTGTATAGTCTGGGAACTTTGTTTTTAACTTAGAAATACTGTTAGGTAAGTTTTACTTAAAGTAACATTTTAAAAATTTGAAATAGGTGATAGCTTATTTCAATTTTCTAATTTGAGAATTGAGTAATTTTTATACATGTTAATTACGAGGGTCTAACAATGCCCTTAAACTCTAATGCACAACATGAAGTGTCCCGGTTTTTAATGGCGCAAGTGTACATACTGAGAGAAAATTTAACCAAGTAAACACAATTTTAAAATAAAAGAAAGGAAGACATTTGTATAATAAAATATAAATCAATTAACCAGTGGAATAATCGGAGAAAAGCTCATATTTAATAAAAAGTATACATAATTAATTAAAGCGGCAAGGAAATATTAAAGTAGAGAAGTTTATGTAAATGTTTATTAAAGCAGCAAAGCTGACCACGACACTGTCCTTGGTTCAGAAATTGCTACTACATTTGGACTATATACCTTCATAAAATATATTTCGGCATATTTTGATTTGCAAACTTAAAAGGCGTTTTAAGCGATTTTGACATGGACCAGATTAACGACAACCGTAAGTTTCCGATAAAATGCGAAATGCTTTATGACCTACGGAAAGCAATGAAAACAGTGGTTCCATTCCACCTACCATCTTAGTGAGTAAATTTTTTTGGAATTTGGACAATCAGGATTGTTAGCTTAAAACTACTTTTGCACAATATTGTAAAATTTGACAACATAAACTGGAAATACCCGATATAGTGGAAATATTAATCAAAAATCTGTTTGTTTTAAGTATTATTGCAGCCGTTTTTAATTATGTACTTTTTTAAGCCAAAAATCCCTTTCCTCCTTTAATAGCTTTTTTCTGTACGAGTTTATTACATGAAATGTTATTAAACCAAGTGAAACAAAAAAAATTTGAAAATCTGTAATTAAATAATATAATAAAGATTGGGCGTATTCATATGGAATAAATTAAAAGGTCTTCACCCAAAAGTATACTATAAATAATTAACAATTGCTTCGGCAAATGAACTTAAACAAGTAACACCATCTTCAGAATTAACTAAAATATAACAAAACTATTGGGGTATTAGCGCAACGCTTTAAACATAAATTGAAGCTATTTGTTACGTATTTATAGATTTTATAAATACTATGTTTAAATTATTTTCATTTTTATTTAACGGATTAATTTCATGTATCCCTAAATTTAGATAAACTCGGTGACAGTTTCCGAGTTTTGGCCAATCGGGTTTTGTTTCAAAGAGAATGTTTGATTATGGTCGACGTGTTTTGTTTTATTTGAATTTTCTATTGTATTTAAAGTTTAATATTGCAGTCGATTTGATAAATGGAAAGGAAGTGTCATTCTGTGACTGTAGAATAATGGGCAAATAAAATTTTAAACAGAAACCTCACGTTAGGAATATTTTTCGATGAAATTCTCGATACAACTGCTTTAGATTAAATAATTATATTTATTTCAAAAACGTTTGGAATTACAAGGTATTGACAACACGTGAATGTGATTAGTAATTAACATTATTCTCCCTACGTGAAGGACGCAATAAATTATTCCTATACTCTCATAAGAAAATGGTGTCCGAGAATACTAAGAAAAATTAATTAATTAATTATAAATTATGCAAACAATTAAATAAATAGACGCATTGAATGAAATATTACAATCGTATTTGAACTAACTAGTATTCTAAGTAACAAGGCGATTAGTAAAGTTACATTTTTATTGCAGTGTTTGGATACCGAAGCTTTAAAATTGCCCGAGAGTTGTAAACGAACCTACACACGCGCATCGCTTATAATATTTTTAGCACGATCCATAACTTAGAAATAATAATGCAATTTTAAGTTTTAAATTACATTTAAATATTTAGCAACTAGCTAAGCAAGGTAATGCCAGCACTGGGATAACATCACAGGCTTACGTTGGTAATGACAACTTATTCAACCGACAAATAACGTTAGCAAATAAACAAAATCGCCATATCATTCAAATAATAATAATAAAGTATAATCATTAAAACCGATTCTTAAATTACATAAACTTTGTTCATTACACATTAATTAATTAATTTAGTTAACGTGTAATCAACACAAAAAAATATTATAGTCGAGTTAAATAGTAAAGGTTAAAATATTTTTAAAAATTTGCATTTTAAATAAAATCAAGTTAAAGTTACAAGAAGTACATGACGCCAGTTACAAATGCGATTCTATAGAAATCCAGACGGGTACCAATAAAAGTGGACAGTCCCAATAAAAACTTGCAAATATTGCTAGAAGCCGTGGGAAATTTAACGTACTCTGTAGTAGATAGAAACAGAAAAACTTTTAAAACACTTAAACAGGATTGGTTAGAAGGGTTTTGCACAAATTTCGTAGTCATGGAAACGAATAGTTATACAAGATCCTGCACCACCAGAAATCTAGGTCTTTGGGTTACAGCTTTAATTCTACGTAGTTAGATTAAACAAGTGTTGTAAGTCCAGTAACAAGATAAAGAAATCGATTAGTTGGTAAATAGTTCTTGATATCTTAATTACCGTTACCAAAGACGTCATTTCTAAAATCAGCACAAGGTAGTAAAAATACACAACCCAAGATCAAAGAAAATTTGGGTAACTCGATTCACCAAATTAACCAAGAAAAGCACGCAATAATTCGAAATTGCGAGCTTGATAAATGTCACATTTACTAAGAAAATTGGACGTCAAGTAAGTAAAAATTTACAAACGTTATTAAAACACTGAAGAAATAAAATTTTTATTTTTCTATTTAAATAATTTTAACAAAACTTTTTAAATTTTATATTTTATATTTTTTTCTAAGTTGCTAATATTACGCCGAAAATCACGTAAGAAACGTTAACGGCCTGATATTAGAAACATTGTTAATTATTTGTTTTAGAATTTCATTTTTAATGAAAACTTGTTTATATGTATATCCTTGAAATAATAAATGTTTGTTCAAACTTTAATCTGGTTTTAGCTCATACAAAAATAAATACAAATACGCAAGGTACAATTATAGGATAATGCTATGTAATCTTTAGAAAGGTACTCGATCCTTTTAACAAATTGACAGCTAGAAATCACCTTAAAAATTCTAAATTTTAGGAACAGTTTAAAATATTATATTTGCTGTATTGTTTAAAGTTAATGCACGTTATTCAGTTAATTAATTATTAATAACAAACTAATTAAGCAACGCAGTAAACAACTTCAATAGTATGAGATATGTGCAAATCAAATCGGGTTTGTTGAGCATAAACAAAAATCTAAACGCATCTTGTTTAGGTAAGGACACACATAACTAGATTTAGAACAGACCGGAGGCCAATCGTCATATGGGCGTCACCCTGTGACGAAGTAACATCATTGTATACAATACATTATTTTACTATAAACCAGGAGCAGAACAAATATAGTTTTCTTGACTTTTCCCGGTGTTCATGTCCAGTCTCAATAGGTACTCAATTATGTATTTTTGCCATGTGACCTTTAATATAAGATGGGAAGGAGTAAGAATTAAAATACTCAAGAAAATTATTTATCGTAGTATTTACGATAGAAATACTTGCAAATAATGGATATATTATTTTTATTTTGCCCTTAATTTTGATTATTAAACAGCACTATTCGCTCAAGTGTATTTAAGTAACAAAAAGTTTCTTTTATTAAGGAAATAGGGGACTGGGTTCGGCCGGAATCCGATTCGTTCTTTATCCGGTCATGTGTGTTTCACATTTAGCTATGCTAAAAATTACTGGTTTAAGCCAGGCTTTAGGTATAACGGTTGTTGCTGCTGAAATGAGCAGTTTACACTACATATACAGTACATCTCACGATAAGCTTAGATTTGAAAACCTGTACTAAGCTGCTAGCTGGAAACACTAAGTTATCAAATGTAATGTAACGAAGTTTCCAAAATTGTACCGTGCGTGTTAGCTATTTTCACTGTTGGCATAGCATAGCACAAAAACAGCACTTATGCTGAGTGAATCAGCGGAGTTCAAGGCTGCTGAAAAATGTGGACCTTTCTATCGCAGCAATAGTTACTTATCAGTGCGTTCAATCGCGCCATTGATTGAGCGTTATCTCGGCCGAACGGGTTCAATACCTTTTAATAGCACATGGCGCATTAATATCGCAATTAAAATGGCGGCAATCGTGCAATATCGTGTAGTGATAAATTTCCTAGTGCATGAAAGTAACTATATAACCAAACACTATTCACACGAAGCTTCAGGCAAGGTGAAGATCTTGACTGCAATAAAACATATGTATGGTATAAAGAAAATGAACGAAAACGAAAAATGAGTCGAAGTGACTACAGCCATTCTTGTTAAAGTTCAACTAATGAAACACCTGATCCTTGATAATTGTTGCATTACTTTCGCCACCTTTTAGAAGTAGGTGTTCTTGGAAGGGTGATATTTCAAGAATAACTATGACGTGAAGCAAGTAGTTCAAGAAATTTGTCCGCTGATAGTACCCAAGTACTAGTGAAGTGGCATGATAAATGCGTTAGTGTAGTAAGGATTGACGTAGTAGTCTTTTCCACTCACAAAAATGTATTGTGTTGTTCTGAACAAATATTAAAAATTTGACTTGAACGCCCCTTGTGGTTTTTGACGTCAATAGATTGCTAAATCTATGTTCAAGTTCAAGTTTATTCTAAGAGCGCATCATGCCAATACCCCATCCCGACAATTTTGATGAAGTTCTTCAAATAATAAAGTCTAATTAACTAAATTGTTTTCACATTTATCCGATGAATAAACTACTTTTCCCACAATCTCTATCAAAAGTAGGCTTTTAGGCTTTTTAATGTTAACTCAAAATTGACGTTTTTTGAGGAGTATCACTTTTCTGTCTAGAAGGGTAAAGTATCTTTTACACTCGCTAAAACATCATATCAGATATACCATAACTAAATGACATTTAAAATTATAATCAACACAGACGACGAATTTTATAGTCTTCCATGATAACAAATGATCAATTCATTTATTGCTATTTTACTCTAATTACACTATTGTTAAATAAATTTAAATATTTAGAATTTGGTTGGAATAATGCTATTGTAAAGAAAAAGCTTTGTGATATTCGAGCGCATAGTGACATTTCCACTCTTAGCAGCTTGCTACATCGGGCGACAATGTGGCACTCTGCACTCTTAATATACGAATAGCTATTTCTGTTGTAACTTAGAGCATTGATAAAATTTTCTCCAAGTACAAGTCACCCTTGGAATTTTTGAGCAGTTGATTCAATTGCATTACATAAATCTTTCAATATAATCTTTAAGAATACCGCCTTAACTATAAAATTTAAAATATAACTATTCAAGGTAGTAAATTAAATCTTTGTGAGGCAACAATATATCCAATCTAGTTGAAACACAAACGAAAACAGAAGCAACAAAATAAAAGATTCGGAAATTCGGAATAAGAATACCAAGAAAAATAACCAGCCACAATTGCTGGAGTGGTTAGCATGTTTGGTTCTACATGCAAGGGCGCGGGTTCAAATCCGATCGAGTTTGGTAAATTTTTTAGAGGACAAAAGTTTAAAAGACTTGTCATCTTATCGGATAATGAAGTACAATTGTGGTCCCGTATCGATGTGATCGTTGTCACGGAGACCAAAAATCTAATAGATATGGCGAAATAACCATAGCAGTTGAATCCAACAGTGTCAAGGGAGTTTCCGCATCCCAGTGTCTCACAGAACAAATCAACGAAAATAACAGGTCTAACACTGAGAAACCGAGAAACAAATATATCAGTTAGAGCAAGAATGGAAACCAAGCATTCCTGAAAGAAAGTTCTCAGTGGGAAAATGAAAAATAATGACTACCTAACAGTTAGACATAATTGGCTCGCCTCATCTGTAGAATAGCAACGAATGCCAAGTATGCGGTGCATGTTGCTGGCTAAAAAAATAAAAGACAAGAAGGTGTTGCTGTATAATGAATTAATCTCAACTTCCAGATACGGTCTACAGGAATGACCTAGCCGTGATCTCGACGACCCGACACCAAAATGAGCATACAAGGGCCAGGGTAGCACATTGGAAGATGGACAATGAGGAACCTCTGTTATTTGCAACTTCTCGTCAATCCATCGATGCCTAAAAGGACTATCTAAAGCACTGATTTCCGGAAAAGGACTGGATCGGTAACAAACTTATGAAAAGCCGAGAAAGAGTCAGTTAGCGCTGTCAAGTGATTTGAAATGATGCGGTAACGTTATAGCGAAAACCCTCATTCCGTGGTGGAACAGAAAGGCATTAATTCCAATAACTTTTATACAGCCATAAATACACAACAGAATTCGGTCACTAGTCCTCCAAAGTTAATCTTTGGCACCCGCGCTTCGCGGCGCAAATCGAATTTTCCTGTGTATGTACTTAATTGCGAGGCGTGTTCCTTGTATAGGTACCTTTTTTTACTAAACATTTCTTTGGCCAGTTATATTTTTATCTATTTTTCTATACAATTTCCACACTTATCGTATCGTGTGATCAGTTTCCTTATTCCATCTTCATACAAATTAGCCGCCTGGAAATATAACTGGTGCTGCATTACTTAGTATAGCTCTGACCAGCAAGGTGTCTTTGAAATCCAAGAATAAGTGTTAATAACTGAGAGCGAGGCCTAGGCTATACGGCGAGTGATCCAGTTATTCGCAGCCAAATGATATAATAAGTTCTTGAGTGTATTCAACAATGTGCAGCAGGCATTTATTCACAGCGTCACCATATGCTAAAGAATCAATCGTTTCACTCTGAGGCAAAAAATCAACAAGCAGTACCCTCTATCTATCCCACACCACGATATATATGTTTCTTCTGGATGAAATTATTTGCTTGAACTTCACCCTCTTGAGAAATGTTTTGTGCATCCGCTAGATTGACTGCTACTGCGATCTCGGTGTAACGTGGGACATCCAGCCCTCGCTACCAATGACAATTTGTCATAGTGCCTCTAGAGAACAGTTGAAGCACTGGTTAAACGCGTTTTTTGTGAAACTCAGTCAACATATTTGGGACCCAGCGTACACACAACTTCCGCTGGTTCAAATGCTGTATTACAATTTTATACACACACTTTTAGAAACTTGATTAAATATCGACAAAGTCGTAAACCGTCTATTCTCACGAACTCTTTGGTTAACCATCTGCAGCAGGTCATTATTAATGGCAGATGATCGGTCACTCGGTGCCTCATCGTACACATTTATACTGTGCTTATTAAATGCCCTAACCCATTTTTTCAGGACGCCATTGTTCATAGCATTGGCTCCGTAAATAGTATTAGTTTGTCAATGAATTTTGGCCGCTTTTACGTCTCTTGCACCTAAGAACTGTACTAAGCACGTATTTCACAATATGTGGAATTTTCAATGTCTTCAGACATTTTAAAGGCGCACATGAGGATATAAATAAAGATTATTGTTAGAGTATTAAAACCTTTAACAATCCAATAAATGTTGGCCCTCAGTCTGCATACCCGCCAAGAGCGCGGTTTCATTGTGAAACTAGTAAAGCGACCTCTGTCCATCAAATATAGGAAATTGGGTTCCCTCCATACCCGAAATTGGGAGTTGTAATGAGTAGTTTTCTTGAAGCCTTTGGTTTTCAATATAATAAAAGGTGTAAAGTATTAGTTTAGAATTTTATTAACATGATATACTTCCGAGTAAATCTTTATCGCACGATCAGGTATATAAAAGTGGCTTTTACAAGAATTAACTAAAATCTAAGAAAAAAATAAACTGTTACATTAAGGTTAATTTTTTAAATAACAATACCAGAATAAATGTAAATGGACATTGTAACGAAGTTTGTGTTCATGATTTTGGTAATCAAATTTTGAACGTATATAGTTTTCTTAATATTGCAATTTTTTGCAAAGGTTTTAATAACAAAATAGAACAATTGTTTTTAATTAGTTGATTAGAGATGAAATATGGACGTATACTGAGGAAAATTTGAATAAAGTTAGATAAATCGATAAACTTTATCAAAGGGATTTTAAACCCTACATTGTTACGTAACTATCCAAGCGTGTAAATGTAACAGATTGTCTATAGTGTAGCGCTGACGGCTTGAGTTTGTAACAGCAGTAAATAAAAGACATAATTGGTGGTACCAATAATGATTTTCGAGAAGGAAAAGTTGTCGTAGGGATACGGAGTGGGTGCAAATCCGAAATGTATTAGAATAGAATTAGTTACAAAAAATGGCGGATATAAATGTAGCTGTATGTTTGGAAGTTACTTTAGTATTTTATCATTATACTGAGAGGTGGTGCAACGTAGAATAAAGGATTATAAACGCGATGTAAAAAACTAAGTGTGAAAAATAATGAAAAATTTGTATTGAGAATGGTGTTTAATGATGTAAATAAGGAAATTATTAATGAAAATTGAATAATTCAAGTTTGGAGCAATTTGGGTGGTAAACAATAAGGTGCTAAAAAATTGAAGATTAAAATCGATAGGGGTTAAAGCTATGAGTAAAATTTATATAGTTTAGTGGGGTTTGATGATTTGATGATTTGATGTTAGTAATTATGAATTGCAATAAAATGTCTCTAAATGACGGTTTCTTGTAATTTTTTGTTAATTTTCAATACCCTGTATCTCAAAAACCGCGGGTTTTAGTGACATGATGGCTTTTGAGGCCTAAACCATCCAAGGAATTATCTGTTAAATTTATGACATGGAATTATTTAACACCCTGTATATTTCGAAAGTCATGTTTATAACTCTAGTAAAACCCAAAGATTTTTTCTTAGAATTGTTTTTATACCATATAATTTTAATTTGATATGCTTGGTATACGAGGTGATGATATTTTGTGAAGCACACAGTGCATGCAAATTTGATTAGGTTTGTCAATAGAAATTTTAAAATCAAATAAACAAAATTTTTGATTTGCTCCATTTATATTCATTGAAATTGCAACACCCGTAACCAACTTAGAGATATTAGAAAGACGATAACCAACATTTACTATGGAAACAATTAACTTTGCAGTCTAGGCAGTCATAAGAAAAAATGCCCTTCTGGTGTTATTATTTAAGTATCTTTGATTTTATGGATTAGTACAAATCCGTATTATCGTTTCTACAGTATCAATTATGAGGTCGTAAAGAGAAAGCATACTATTATTGGGATGGAGGGGGGTCATTTATCGTTTCGGCTAGGCAGAGAAAGAATTAGCAGAAGCGACACTACAAAGCTTGTAATTCGTAACAGTGAATCAATCATATTCGAACTCAAAGATATAGAAATATTCAAGTAATTAGTTGAACAAATGAAGATCTTCAACAAATTGCCTTATAAGATTGATATCTATTGACTGGTTCAGCGTTACTCATACAGAATATACCTATCAGTGGTGTACTGTCGGTTAGTATTATTGAAAATTATAGGCTTAACTAATTGAATTTTAAATCACAGTTCAAAACTAATTAACTGTACAGATTAAACATAGTATTACGTATCACACATACAAGCCCTTGTTGACTAAAATACTGAACTAACAACGGATATCATAGCCACGTGCTACATATTTATAGGTAGTCTTAAAACTGAAAATTTAATATATTAGTTGTCGAGGAGGTAAATATGGACACTTATTATAAATGGTCCAATCATAAATAACAGCTGAAAACTCATCCTTTTCTGTAAATAACGATGCTGAGATGAACACCAAATTCAATTAATGCGTTCTTATGTAACCCAAATCAATTGTTCCAATGCTTTGACTTAATTGGTGGTGCAACTCTTACAATTACCAAGATTTAGTTGAGCAACTTGCATTCTGCCGAATAAAACTTCTGTAATATAGATGTACAGAAAATTATTTACACTATAGTAATTTCTCATTAAATATGACATATGTTTGTATCGCCAAATTAGAAAGATAAAGAAAGATACCCACTAGCTTAGAGGCCATTTTAAGTCTCGAGAAAAGTCGTATAACAATGCCGTTCGTTCAAATAGTAGAAGAGTACTTCTTACCAAAATTATATGAGTACTTTGGTCTAACGACCTAATTGACGGCGCTTATTGCTGTATCCTATTAAGCATAAAAATCGATACCTTTATATTAAATGCTACATTTACAAGATTTAACACCAAAAACAATAGAACGGTTCAATACAGCTTGAGCGCCCTGGATAAACCTAGCGGACTACTGTTACGCTTCCCATGCTACAATGACGTCCTTTTTTTTAAAATACCCCCAATGGGGTATCCTAATAGGTCACTTCAACGTTTATTTGCGTTCTAAACCTAAGTCGTTTCTTCTCTTATTTATATCGGCTCTGTCTTCCTTTTCATCCTGGAATTGTTTTAATTATATATGAAACATTAAACGTTGTTTTACCAGGAAACAGTAGGTTATGCTTTATAATCTTAGGCTGAACCTTAGAGTCAGTTCAAAAGAATTTTACTACTTACATTGTAATGTAAATGAACCCTTTTAAGAGTTCAATTTCATTTATCGACTAAACAATTGTGCAATTACTGTCGGTCGGTATTACAATTCTTATATATAAATATAAATTTATATATATATAAATATATATATATATATATATATATATAAATATATATATATATATATATATATAAATATATATAAATTTATATATATAAATATAAATATTTATATGTCGTTCTAGCTTTAAGAATTCAATTTTCAATTTTATCCATTTCTTAAATTATTTTTTGTTAAATACTCTGATGAAGGGACAAATTTGATCCCGAAACGTTTGTTGAAAAATCAATTCATGATCCTTATTAAGTATTTATATAGACCAGAATTCTGGATTATTTATTTTCCAGTAAAATAAACATAATATATATATATATATATATATATATATATATATATATATAT
>JAHWXV010213836.1:0-10169 GCA_024586415.1 Phrixothrix hirtus | reverse complement strand
TATAGATATAAATGTTTGTAAACCTAGGAATTTATCTAATTAAAAATTAGATAAACTACTAATAATGTATGTAGTTAAAATAAATTAAGGTAATTGTATACATAAAATGAGATACCACCATTTTAAATATGAACATGTTATAAATTTCAACTGCAGAGTGACTGTAAAGCGCAAGAATGAAATAGAAAACAAAGTACGCGAGTAGAATAAAGACACCACGTATCAAAGCAGTATATAAAGAGCGACGAAAGTACGCTTGAGGGAACTCCGCTTTCAAACGCGTAGGGAGCTAGACACTCTGGTGTCAACCTCAAACCAATTGACTTCGCATTTGATCGCGAGGCGAGATACTCCGCCTGCCGCAGCGAAGCGATGCTCTAGATCCGAGCACGCCACAACAAACCTCTGAAGCACGCTCTCCTATCGGGGCCCGCTTTATGAATCAACCTTTGATCTAAAATACATAATTGAGCCGGTGAACTTAGTTTACGCCTGGAAGTTGCCAAACCTTCTTGCCATCGCTGACGAGATCTAGGTGCTCAGGTAGCGGAGATCGTCACCGAAGGCTTCAGTTAAACAGTTGCGAGGGTAACAGTGAAGCTGAAGGTTCGTGGAAACCGCCGCCATAAGCCACGCGTTGCCTGCCTTGTTCCGGCGTCACAGTTACCCGTGGGACTTGACGAAAGAACCTGACAGACCCACAGGGGATGCTTGTAAATGCTTCCACCAGTTGCGAGGGTAACAGGAAGTTGCGTTGAAAGATATCTAGGCCGCAAGGGATTGTTGGATGAGAACAGCAAATCCTCTGGGTCGACTATTGCCGTTTTATGTATCTTCGCCAACAGCGTTGATACGAGACAATTTCCAAGTATATCCTAGCGTTCACTAAAGACCTGTATAAATTAATTATTGTTGGTTGAAGCCCTCTAATGAGAAGCGCTATTTAATTAATTTCAGCCACATTAATATAACTTTGTCGTCCGTCCGTTGTTTAAAAGTTAAAGCTAGCAGAAACAAATCGTTTGCTATCAATGATAATTGAATACAGTCACTGTTTGAACTTCACTAGTCAAACTCAATATTTAATTACCGTTATAGAATAACTAATGATTGCTTCGTGGTGTATATATTAATTATAGTATTCCAGAGCATTTATTTAATTTGTTTGAAACCGTCGTGTTTAATTTAGCGTTAAAAAACGCGCAGTAAATTGTTTTGAATGTTCCACTATTATTTTGTTCATATTTATTTCAAGCCATTTATTTACACTGTAAATACTTATCTATCTATAAATAACCATTTATTTGTTTTTATCTATAATACATGTCTTGTGAAGATTTATTGACTTATTATTTATCAACCAGTTTAGCTAGGTAGGAACAGCCCAACCCTCCGTTAATGAGAAGTCCTGAAGAGACAGAATCCGACCTTTACGACTGTAGTCTATCAGAGCAGAATATAAATAATTTTCTCCCTCGACACAAGTAGAGAATATCGAAACGTCACACATTCATCCGATCCCTGCGACTGGGCACGTCCGCAACGATGAAATACCTGGATAAGCAAAAATACAAATAATTTGATCCTGTGGCGTAATTAAACAAATATGTAACGTCACAATGTTTAAAAATAAATATAAAAAAACTGCGATCCTTGTTATTTATTGGTAGAAAAAAATGTCGATTTTGGTGGAACCTACAAAATTTAAATAAATAATATAAACTTACAATTTACCTTCAGATAAAAATATGTCAGTATAATAAATCTATTGTTCTAAAAGAATGATCTTTGATCCTAAGGCATAATTCAAAATAAAATCCTTAAAATACATTGGTTACCTAACTAAAAACCAGTTCAGACATACGTAATAAATATAATTAGACTAAATTGCTCAATACTGACAAAAGGTAACTAATATTCTATGATTTTCCTAGTTCGCTTATACAAGAGAGAATTATTTTCATTATCTTCGAAATAAAATTTATAAGATATCTTCTTTAAAAAGCAATGTTATAATAAACGGTTACTAAATTTCTCTCCCACTCAAATTTAAATTTATTTTAATTGGATGCAACTGAATAAGGATCGTTTACAACTTGTGCTTCATTTGAACACAACTCAAATTCAAAAAATGATCAAGTTTAAATTATAGATGCTGTAACACTAATTATTTAGTATGTAAATTTCAAATAAACAAATCATTTAAAATAAACTGTTCTGAAAATAAAATAGCTTCAAATCTTTCAAATGTTAACGTAATATAAATAAAATTTGGACGTATCCAGTAATTTTAGTTTTGTTTTCTCACACATGATCTATAATTTTGGCTTATGTGCGCAATTCAAGAAAAAAAATGCCTTCACTTAAAGATAAGGGGTATAGCTTTGGCGATGAATAACTGCAGAAATGTATTGCCTAACCGTAAACAGCTTGGTTTTACTAAATGATGATGCGCTTTCAATTCACCTCTACACACACGATTTTATTTCATTTTCACACGCGTACAAAATTAGTCTATGTATGTCTTTTTATTGTTTTAATGCTTGTTGGTTTCAATTAATCTTATATCTAAAATCAATGTCGTTTGATGTAAATTGTTATTGTTGTCACTAAACCTTTTTCTTTAACTAAATACTTTATATCTCAATGAATTTAATTTATTTCCGATATCCCACCCGGGTTGCTGTATTTATATTATTTAAATCCGTTTTAAAGCTTAAAATGTTAAACTTATTAAATTTTTGAAGCTTGACTAACACCTTTCTTTTATTTAGGTACAAAATTCACTAAAACCGGCTCCAAAATGGACTTGCTTTTATATACTAAAAATGTCGAATCGATACTTTCTAACTTGTTTCTGGAATTTTTGCAAAATTGAAATGGACTTGGATTTTAATAGTCTCATCAGCTTCTTGACTATCTTGAGTTTATGTATATTAAAGATTTTAGCCTGAAAGTATGTAGAACAGAAGATATCTTGGTTTAAAGATTACCCTCAGGATCAACCGTAGTATAAATTCCATCAGGATTGGTACAGGCAGGTTGATGTCCTGAAATACTTGCTAAGTGACTTTATTATTTTAGAAATCTAGTCTGATCTCCAGCAATTTGGATTAAAGATTTCACTCGCCTTACCGCACTTGCGTTATTTCAAATGATGCATTTAAAAATTCACTTTTCCGCCACATTTTATGTTTCCAATAGAATTTATATGGTTTTAATCTATTTATATATTTACATTCAAGTTATAAGAAATCTTTTACACTGAAAACTTGATATTTTAATTTTAACCCAAATTTCAAAACTTTTAAATTAACTAATTAAAACAATTTTTTGATAAAACTGTGTATCTTAATACACAGTTTTATCAAAAAATTGTTTTAATTATGAATAATAACTGTGAAAGTTTCCATAAATATTTTTTTAAATTAACTGTTTTGTAATTAAACTTCTATAAAAGGTTTGTTTAATCTTATAACATGTTTACTAACATCCATTTACAAATATTTGTACAATGCTTCTACTGTTTTATTGTATGTCAATTTAAAATTTTGATCTGTCACATGTATCCAAACTTGACGATCTTATATTCCACCTATTTTAAACTTGATTATCTATGATTTCAGAAATGTCTTGACTCTGTGTTGCATCTTATGTGCAAATACTCTGCTTGTTTGCATTCAAATTTCTGCGTTAACCTATCTTTTGAATTTTTAACCTTTAGATATGTTACGATTTAACCCTTTCTGGCGCGATATTTGAAACAGAATTACGGATTGTATAAACGTAGTATTTAAAATACTACGCAACCGACTACTTCCCCATTACCTATACCTTTATTACCGTACATAATCGTAGTATGTATTTTAATCTATTTAATGAATTATTTTTCCTTTATGTTTATTAACAACACTATATTTGTATAATTAAAATACTTTCCTAATTTGATTAGTGTTTTTATTGTTACTTGTCCAACACAAAGATATATTACAAGAGAACACGAACCCTTATAAACTCGTATTAACTAATGCATCCGTTGTAAATTTCTGCTTCGTAGCAAAAATACGTAAAGATCGCAAAACAAAAAACTAACTAAAATATTCTTTTAGACCACTTGTTTCCCTTTATACAGCTCTGATCACTTAGCAATGAATATAAAAGTAAAACCTATACCTAAGTATCAACCATTATAAATAAGTTTCTGAAGGGCTATTCCTTGCAAAAATTTATAATCAATTAAAAATTGAATTTTTCAAAGTTAACATCCCACAGAAATGACGATCTTTTGAAGGATAATGCCTATAAATATTATTAAAAATGTATTTATCAATAATCCTGAATATTATATGACAAACTTGCAGACAATTTACAAACGTCAAATTTAGTTAAGAATCCAATATAAATAATACTGCGGCATACTTAATCTGAGAATCACTACCGTCAAACGTAGATTTGATTTTTAAACACGTACAAAATCATTGATGGTATATTGTATTATATCCATCAAGCCCTCCATTTTCGCATAAAAGGTATGCCCACAAGATAATGTATTATAGATTATTTAACACTTTAACACTGAATAAAACTTAAAAATTTATCATGTAATCAAACATAAATTTAGTCTATAACCTTATTGGTAATATCGCATCTCCAATTTAAAAAGTTCACACATACAATTCTTGTAGTGTAACATTAATAAATCTGCAAATTGAAGGTAAATCGTCAACAGATTTATTAATAACGTTATTAAAGCAACACTCTCCAATTTTATGGAAGTGGCTTCTCCAAGAAGCAACTGAAATTGAATGTTCCCTACTGTTGCATACACGATCTGAGCTATTATATACATGCATATATATATATTAAGAAGACCTTCGACTTCAATTAATAAAACTAGCTTTTCATTTATCCAAGCTTTCGGTGACTTTATTTCTAATAGTTTCTTCAGGGCAATGAATTTAAATTTCAATTATAAAATCTTTTAAAATATACAGGGTTGTTTTGAACTAGTTGTTAAACTAAAACGGCCAACTCTACGTATTAGAAGAGGCACATTTCTAAGGTTATTAAAATTCATTAAGTCACTTTTGAAAAATTTTTCACATGAAAACATTTTATGGACTGATGGCATTTGTCACAATTAATTCATTACAGTCAAGAAAACTCCGAATCTATTTGCTGCTAACAAATTAAAATAACATATCAAATTGCACTGTGTTTATTTAGTAATAAATGGGTGCTTGACTTATACCACCGCAAATAATTGACCTAATTTTTACATGGAGGTGTTTTTAAAACATTACATTCGGGATTTGTATGAAAATCATCAGAGACAGTGTAATTTACAAACTAATAATTATCAATGATAACATTTAAATTTAATACGGTTGTTTCACGGTAGCTTTCACAAAAGAAAATACGAATTGGGATTACCATAAAGCACTAAGATAAACCCTTTTTAATTTTAAAAGTTTCTTTACCTGTCATGAGAAAATTCCCCTTTCTATTCTTCTTTTTAATATTTCTGAAATTGCGTGATAAATAATTTCAAATTATTTACGTAAAGTTAAACACCTAACAATTGTTTTCCAATTTTTTCAAATTTTAACGGAAGGTACAAAAACGTATTCCAAAGAGATATTATATGTTTTTATTTTCCAATAAAGCTTTTAGTTTAAAAACAATGAAGAGAAACAACAAACTAATTGTATAAAATAAGCCGTATTTTCTCTTAATACCTAAGTTTTTACCATTTTTTAAAAATTTTTACTTTCACAAAAAGCATTGGAAAGGTGGATAATAAACATGTTTGAAAACGTGCACAACTATGTAAATATAATTTAATAAATCAGAATGTTTATCAATACATGTTGCAATGATCTATAATATGAATAGGACTGGAATAAACGTACAATGATAATTTTATCGCAAACTGGTATAAAACTTGCAAATGAAAAGTTTTTAAAAAGTTTTCCAACCATTTTTTAAATCCAATTGTGCCCAAATCAGATCTGTTTAATCTTTTTCATTACTTTTTTAATGTAGGAATAAGCAGTTAAAATATCTGAAAGTATTTCTAAGCAACCCTGTATAATAAAATTGACAAATTATTGACATCTGAATTTTTAAATTATTCCGCCAATTCAATAATTTAAAAATTCAAATGTCAATAATTTGTCAATTCTATTATATATTTTAAAACATTTTATAATTGAAACTTAAATTCACTGCCCTGAAAAAAATTATAGATATAAAGTCACTGAATGAAAAGGTACTTTTATTTATTGAAGTCGAAACTCCCCTTAATTAATCTATAATATTTAACGACTATTAATTTAATTGGACATATATATATACTGAAACGAACCACGTAAATCTAAATTTGTAGCTATTGAAGATTGACTGACCTGATCTCCGAGAACAGATCCCTTGATATTTGATGTGAAGTGCAGGGATGTTTAGGATATAGGAAAATTATTAATTTTAGAATCATCAAAATTTAATTACTCCTCGAACTACATGTTATCTATCTTTAATATATATATATATAAAGATATCACAATAAAAGCCAACTAACTTATTATTAAATTCGACCGAAATCGAATCGAACATGCGTATTCGAAATTATTATAACTTTCAATTCAGCAGTTAGTGGCGTCACCACTCCGCCAACCCTGAAACAACGTTTCTTTCATAACTTAATCATGACTTGCAACGTAAGGAATTAACTAACTAACCAAAAAAAACTTTTCAATGCTACAAAATAAAATAAACTAAATTTAATTAAAATTATTGTGTCCGTAGCAGACATAAACGGCAAATTTGACTCTTAATCCTAATTGATGCTACCCTAACAATTCCGTCAGCATTGGGAAAATTTTCTTCTTTAATGCCCACCGGCCAATGAAGGAGAAAAGCACTGTCCTGGTGCACGATAACAATGGTACCAACCTTCACAGAACGAGTGGGAGTATTCCATTTTTGGCGCCATTATAAATTATGTAGATACTCTAAACTGAATGATCTAATAATCACTTCCTTTGTAGTAAGTTTGGAGACTTTGTAGGTGTGTCAAGATTCGGCAAGTATTTCAACCGAGTTACTGCTGGGAAACGAGAGGGAGTTAGTACCAAAGGTTGAGAAGAATCTGAACTTATACTACATTACGGCTAAAGAATTCAATAGGGTCTCAATTTGATTTAGAACGGTGGACATATCTTCAAAAGTTGGAACACGCATCCGAATAACCTTGAAAAGATGCGATTTTACAAATTTCATGTTAGCCTCCCGTATACCACCGAAATGAGGAGCAACTGGTGGATTAAATTTCTATTGAATTTTATCATCTACAAGTTCTTTAGTTATAGCTTCGCATATACATATATCTGAGAAAAGCAAAAGCGAAAAACTTCATCTAATTCAAGCTTAGCCCTGATAAAATTTGTTCCTTGATCACTATACATTATCTAACTAGAACTTCTAGCAGGAATCGTTTGAATGCTGACAAAAACCAATCAGTTCTTAAATTAAATGCCAATTCTAAATAACAACAAATAAACATCTGTTGGCCTTCTGACTTTTAATACACAAATTCTTGCTAAGGTTTATAAAAAACGGATTACCATAAAAAATCGCTGTATGAAGAAATGGTTTAATTTCAGTCACTGGTGATGGGATATCAGCCATTTAGTGAACCATACCTTGAGGTCCAAATCTAACACAGAAACTACATTTCCAAATTCATTTCCGCACTAAGTTTTTTGTTGATAATATCCAATACCTTTGCCATATAAGTAATAAAAGTAGATTGGGTTCGGTATGTAAATTGGAACGATGATATTGACCTACTAATAGTGTAACAAGGGTTCCCTAAGTATGAAAATTACGTTTTTGGAAATTGATCTGTGTGCGTCTGTGTGCGTGTGTGGGCGCGCGTGTGTGTGTTTGTGTGTGTGTATGTATGTGTGTGTGTGTGTGTATGTGTGTGTGTGTGTGTGTGTGAACAAAAAGCGTTCGTACGAATGCTTTTGCGTGCGTGCGTACTTGAGTGCGTGCGTACTTGCGTGCGTGCGTGTGTGCGTGATTGCGTGCGTGCGTGTGTGCGTGATTGCGTGCGCGTGTGCCTGTATGTGTTGGTATGCGTGTGCGTGTGCGTGTGCGTATGCGTGTGTGTGCGCGTGTGCGTGAGTATGAGCGTGTGTGTGTATTCGTGTGCGTATTCGTGTGCGCGTGCGTGTGTGTTTGCGTATGCGTGTGCATGTGCGTGTGAGCCACTTTACTCTTTACATTTTTTTCTTTTGCGATTTTAGCGAAATTGACTGTAACGATTGTTTTTAAATTTACTATATTCCTTAGATATTTAATTCCCTTTCATATAATCTTGACTGTTTCTAGAAAATTTTCCCCAAAACGAGTAACCGGTATTACATTTTTCGTGAACTCTGAATTAAATAACTATGTAACTAAAAGTGCTAACAATAATAACGACGATTTTACACCAAATCAAGAATTTGGCTTAAATCGAATAACCAGAAGTACCACTTTATTTCTGTCAGTTTTAGACATTTTCCAAATTTTTGTTTTTCGCAAATGTCTTAAAATCGGTTGCAACGATTTTTTTTAAAACTTAGCTACTTAATTCAGCTTTATATGAATTTTCGAAAAACTAGTAACGGGAAGTACTTAAAGTATTAATTTTGAACAACATATATCAAAAACTAAACGTCAGATGCAATTGAAATTTTAAATTTAGGTTTTGCATCTTTCACTTATTACATATTGAGGATTTAGTTATAATCGAATAACCGAAAGAGCCACTTTATTCTTGCGATTTATATATTTTTTGCGATTTTCTCGAAAACAGCTATTACGTTTTTTTAAACTTACTGCGGTTATTACGCCTTTAATATCCTTTGATGTGAACTTAGCTGTTTCTCTGAAAAAATGCGTTGAAGCAAGTTATCAGAAGAAATCTCCGGAGTTAAGCAGCCTTGCAATTACAGTTTCCAAGATAAACGTAAATGATATTTTAATCATCTGTGGACATTATTTGCAAAAATTTTTGTTTTGTTTACACCAGATTTTTTTTCATTACAGTTTCATCTAAGTTAATTTGTATAACCATTATCATATTATTTTCCAGTGTGCTAGCATCAAATAATCAACTTAGTTAACGAAGCAATCAAAGTTCAAACTAATAGGAGATGACTAATTTTCATCGCTAGAAAATTTTAAAAATGTGCTTTCTCGGTTAAGGAAGCAAAATTCTAGGTTCTGTGTCAATATATAATGTAATCTTGGGTTTCGTAAAGTTTTCATATGTGTTATATCACATTATTTTAAAACAATATTTATACCTTTAAGAAACTTTCTTCTGATTTGTGTAATTTTTTTTAATGTAGCATCTAAATAAAATTGTAATGGATTAGATAGTTAAAAAAATTGCACTCAACATAATTTTATCTGTATGTACACTCTGTGATTATTTTGTCACGACCTTTATTTGCTCGTAACAATAAATATTTATCTCGATAAACTATTTCTAGTTGATCGGCCCTTAAATGATCATCGCTCAGCTTTAAAGTTTTAGGTCGCGGGCTTTGATCAGTGACTTTAAATGGTTTCGGAGGTGTAGATATGATCTTACCTATTATTTAGGATTTCGGTGTATATTAGTTATTTTCGTAGGTGCTCTGTTCAACTACGGGAGTAATCAAAGTTCTCTCGTTCTAGTTTATTTTTTGCATTGTGCTTACGATATCGTTTGTTTTCTATTTTACGTACAATTATTGAATCAATTATTTTCAAATGGTGTTTTAAAACATTTATTTCAGAAGCATCGAATTTCACATTCTGTACAAGTTCTATTTACAAACTTAGATCTATGGGACATGCATTTATTATCTAATACTATACTTGTTCATACGATTTAACCATGCAGCTAGCTTCGTGTATGTGTATCTTGTCTAATGGAAAGAATGTAGGTTGCTATATGGGAATTCAATGTGTCTTGAATTATCTTTATTTTTAGAGACTCATGGAGGAATTGATATCATATCGGCTTCGAATCGAATAGTCCTTAAACCGTGATGATATCTTTAGGACCTGGGGCTACATCTATCGATATCTTTCTCGGATGGGGGTCCTTAGAAACATATGCAATAAACTAA
>JAHWXV010213827.1:0-13481 GCA_024586415.1 Phrixothrix hirtus | reverse complement strand
CGTTCAACAGCCGATTATTTGAGCACTCAAAAATCAAATTAATGGGTCATCCGCCGTTCAGCCCTGATTTGGCACCCAATGACTTCTTTTTGTTCCCGAATGTCAAGAATAAATTGCATGGACAACGGTTTTCGTTGGGAGAAGGAGCCGTCGATGCGTTCAAAGGCCATGTATTAGAGATATCTCAAACAAAATGGCAAACGGTTTTGACAATTGGTTCGAAATAATGCAAAAGTGTACAGATCAGAACGAAGAATATTTTGAAAAACAATAAATCAATTTTCAATTATAAATTACTCACAATTATTACTAGACTCACAATATAAATAGTGCCGCTTGTATTTATTTTATTCCATTTATATTCATAAATTTTTGATGTCTCAAAGTTTCTAAAACAAATCAAAAATTAATAAACGCTATTCAAGCAGTTAGTACAAAAATCCTGCAACTCCACTTGAAACGGCAAGTATAGTTTTTTCTGTTTATTTACCAGCAGGACGTGAAAATATACCATTTATAATAAGCTAAAATATTCTTTTGTAAGTGTGAAATTAAAAATTTGAATATTCTTAAGGTGCTATTCTTTTATCCAGACATGTCTAAAGAGGAATCCATAACTAGTACAATATCATTCTAAATTATCTTCGTTCCCATCTTTTTACTGAATTCAGGAAAGACAAAATGTATGCCAATTATCATTTTACATTTACATTTAAACAGTCTGAAGATATTTTAGATTTCGTCCACTCGAATTTTCATCCAAATAAATCAATTTAAGGGTTTTATTTAAAATTGCCAATCATTAACATGGGTGAACTTAGCCCCTCATTTTTGGTTTTTAATTTTTTTTAACTGTTCTGTATTGTACTAAACCCACACTTGTCAAACTTTAAGCTTTTTTTTATTGCACTTGATGGTCCTTCATATGGCACGTATGTTGCAAGTTAAGGCAATATAAATAAGTGGTTTTGAAAGAATTTAATATAGGTTTTTCTTACTAAAACCAGATTTATGTGAATTATGCAAAAGAAAATTCCAAAATATGTGCATGTTCAGATAACCTACAAAAAGTAACATCTGTCACGGTTAAAATTAGATTTATACTCTTTTCGTTTACTAATACAAATTAATTATTATTTTGGCGAACCTCGTATACACTTGGTTAAATTATCGGGCATATAAATTGAAATTCATGATTTATTTTTAATCTAGTGGCGGTTGTATATACATAATTTATTTCCAGTCGCTATGAAAATTCTTTTGCTACAAATTCGTTTCATTATTAATTACCAATTAATATATTTTAGAACATTCTATATTTTAAAATTTTATTCAAAAATAGTGCCGCGATTTAACGCGTTCGAATTAAGTCAAAAGTCCTTGTTGAAATTCCACAAACATTGCGTACCTGCAAGGTTTATCGGCACCTTTTCCATGTTATCAGCTTATAGCCACACGTGCACAGGTTCGAAGCACGACTCGTTTCCTTCTTTTCTCTAATCTCTCTGTGCATAAACGGTTAGTTTTTCTTTGTGCTCCTGTAGCATCTAACCACCGATATGTATTTCGCCCATCTTCTAATTAACATAATTGGTAATTGTCTTTTTGTATTTATTAGTTTACCACTGGGGACTACGTTTTTCCAGGCGTTGTTATTAAGATGCTGTCACCATATGGATGCTGACCGCTGATCACTCCTAGTCTCAAAATAAGCTTGCACATTTATGTTTTTATTCCTTTGCATTAGGTTGCTCCACCTGCAGCGCACGGTGAACGCCGTTTATTCAATTTAATAATAATAATAGATAAGCTACAATATACTTGGTTAACAACCTTCGTTGAATTTTATCAAGAATCTTCGCCACATATGAAGTCCTACTTACTTTCTCTGCGTTTTAACTTGTAACTTAGAACATATGTAATATTTAATTACATACATTACAATATATTAAAGTTGTACCACTCACTGTAAAGTAACGCCGTCTAATTCAATATTAATTTAATTTGCTTTTGCTATTAATTCTAAACATGCTACAAACTTTACTTTGCAATCTTCCACTATCATAAAGTTGCTGTTTTTATTTTTAATTAATTTAAGATCCAGTTATTTGAGTGGATATACATGCATATGCTTGGTTTATTCTCGAAACGAAACCGTTGCAAATGGATATTCAGCCAAATTATTTTTAAGAAAGATTGTTTTATTATTTTCACTGATAGTGAACTATGTCTTAGTAACACTTTATTATTCATCTAACATTAATTTGCAACTTTTCATTCTCTTACGTCCAAGTCAGGCGTAATTACTACTCAGATTCAAATGTTACCGTTTGATATATGGGGTTCGCTTGATTAATTATTATATTTGCGTTAGCCTTTATCCGCACAAGACAAGTTCAGTAACTTTTGCTTGATGTACGCATCCCTTCGAGGACATAAATTTACTTTGTTGTACTAACAGTACTTAACCTTATTGTTGATTTACAATACTCTTTTATTTGTTGATTTCGCCAGTTTTGGTGGAATAAATACTGTTGCTAACTACTTGCTTTGAATTATTTTTGACGAACAGCATTACCTAACCTTTTTCAGCTAGGTGGAACTTCTGGCTGTAAAGTATGTACACTACACACCTTATCGTTCAGGTGTGTGTTGCCTCTGCGATTCTGCGAACGACTGGCGTCCTTTTTTCTTTTACTCTGTTGGGAGCTGGCCTACGTTGTGCTAAGCCCGACCCCTCTCCGTCATCAGATGAACTAGCTGGCACAACTGAATCTTGCGACGTTGAGAGTAGATTCGCGGATATACGCTCCGCATCGTACACCCTTGAAAAATGCGAATACCTTCTATTAGAAATTAAAATACTCAACATACAATTTCACAATATTTGATATTGGAAAGGCAATGGATATAGTTATGAATGGCATAAGACATTTGGTAAAATAAGAGCTAATGAGTAGCAATGTCTATCATTTTATCAAAAAACGCAGTCAAGTTGGTGGAATTCAAAAATTTATATATTATACAGATAATTGTTGTAGGCAGAACAAAAGCAGATATATTTTTGCATTCTACTATTTTTTTATTAAGTCAATTTAAAATAATCATTGACCATCAATTTTTAGAAAAATGGTATACTTAAAATAAGGGCGACTCAATGTATGTCCTAATAGAACGCAATACAGAAGGCCCCACAATTTACACACCAGAGCAATGGATAATGTTAATTAAATTTTGTAGGCAAGATGAAAACCCTTATAAAACAAAAGAATTACACCAAGATTATATATTTGACTTAAAATCATTAATTGACAAATCTGACAATTGGCTGCATGATGACCAAGGACAAAATGTTAAATGGAAGAACATTCGAAAAACTAAAAATAAATAAAGATGCTCCCAATGAATTGCATATTAGGTGGGATTTTCAAGAGGAAACCTTTACGTTGAATTTGCATAAGAATTCTTTGAGAGTAAAAAGGACAGATAAACGACTTATAAAGTCATATAAAGATCTACTTCCCATTCTGAGAAAAAAATATGAACATTTAATGCTCTTGTGTAAAAAAGAAATTCCAGAAATGTACCATCCTTTTATAAGAATCTTCCACATTTAGGACCAACTCAAACTATTACTGAAGAAATGGAAATAGAAGAAGAAGGAGAGTCATAGCAAAGTTTATTCAAGCTCTAAGCGTCTTTATACTAAGTTTAAATGTATAATTCTTTTGAATAATAACCATCAAATGATAAATTTTATTTTTCTGTTTTGTACGTAGATGTAAAAAAGTTTTAGTTGTGTATTACAATTAGTATTCAAAATTTTTTGTAGCTATAATATTCACCAGATTTACTTTTTCTATGCTTTGTACTTGCTTAAATGATATTTTACGAAAAATTAATGTTTTCTTAAACTTCTGTCTATTATTATAATACCTTTTCAATATCTACGTTTACTTAGTAACTAAATTCTTAATCATCTAGTTCTGCATAGTTCCTAGGATCAATAATTACAATAAAATTTTAATGCCTATTATAGTAAACTCAGCAAAATTTTGTTGTATCTGAACATAAGATGTTATTGATTACATTTAAAAATAATATTATCATATCTATACAACAAAATAGTATAGTTTTGAACATTAATTGTTATCTATAAAAATTTCAGTTTATTTCATTGGTTAGTTTTAAATTAAGAAGCAAATTCTCGTTTATATGAATACGTATTCTGGAAAACTATAAATTTCGGCACAATATGGTACAAATTAATACTGATTTTGGAAGAAAAGATGAGCTCATTTGAACTAACGAGTGGGGCTAGTCAAAACTTGTTTTTACTTATTTTTTCACAAATTATTGAAGTTCAAAACACATGTTTGTGGCACCAGCTAGTACACACAGAGGACAATCTAGTTTAATAAAAAGAAGTTCAAAATTGGATAAACGCTTGGCTACCAAAAATTAAGCTTCTAATTGTTGTACTCACGTGTAAAGTTACTGCATTTTGGTTTTCGGCACAACCCAGCACAAATATAGCACAATTAAAAATCAAAAAGAATGGGACTAACTTCACGTACGTTAATCACTATTGTTACAAAATGCCAGATCCCATGTTTCAATACCTATTTTAATGGACAAGGATATCAAACCCGAATACATTGAAAAATATTTATTGAAAATGAGCACAACGCTCGCATATGTGTAAATGTATAAAACACAATGTTTTATGTACAATCGATTTGTGCAGGTAAATGCGTTATCATTCTGTAAAATATAATGACTAAAGTCTGTTCACTGAAAAATATCCCTTAAAGGATTCCATTTTAAAGGTTTAAGCTAACAAATAATAACCATGCATGATTTTGAAAATCGTCCCCAAAAGCAGGTAAAGGCATGTTACTGTGAGTCTATATTATAAAAATTAGGTGGAAAACGAACAGTGAACGCCAGATAACGTCAACGGTTCTCTAATAATTTCTTGATATTTAGTGTATGTTCTATTAAACACACATAATCAAAAGACAAACGCTGTAGGTAAATAAAAACTCTAAAAAAATAAAAAAATACAACAAATATTTATATTGCATTATAAATAGTAGAATACTTACCTAATATATAGTTAGAAATCTTTATTATCCAATAAATTGTAACAGTTATTAAATGTACAATAGTTTAATACGAGGACAGTTCAATAATTAGCCGATTTTCAAGAAACAACGCCACTGATCACCTAATGTATATTATTTCTGTCAAACACAATCTGTTAGTAGGCTGCATGTAAATTTTTGGCGTTATATATCATTTAGTTTATGTTTGGCAGTAATAAAAAGGGAAAAACTTGTGATTGTGTTAAAACAATGGATAAAAACGAATTTTGTGCATTGATTAAGCATTATTTTTTGCGTAGAAATATCTCGAAATAAACAAAACAAAAGCTTAATAAATATTATGGTACATCTGCTCCAACAAATGCAACTGTAATTTATTGGTTTGCAGAATTTAAACGTGGTCGTACAAGCACAATTGATGAATGTCGTTCAGGTTGACCAATCGAAGTGATCTCTAAAGAAGTGATCGACAAAATCCATGATATCGTTTTGGAAGATCTACGAGTGAAAGTGGGTGACATATCTGACATCATAAACATCACTAAACAACGTGTGGGTAATATTCTGCATGAACATTTAAATATAAAATACCCGTCACCAAGATGGGTGTCGCGTTTGTTGACAATCGAACGAAACGTAATCGTGTGGTCATTTCAAAGCAATGGTTGGTGATGTTTTAACGTAATGCAGATAAATTTTTGCGCAGATTCATAACCATAGATGAAACATGGATCCACCACTACACATGCGCTACAAAATAAAAATCAAAACAATGGATTGAAGCTGGTTTAAGAGCAGTGAAGGAATCAAAAGTGGTTTCATCAGCTGAGAAGGCTTTGGCGACGGTTTTTTGGGATGCACCAGTAGTAATACTCATCGATTATCTTAAAACGGAAAAAACGAACACAGGAGATTATTACATGGCATTACTAAACCGATTGCATGTTGAAATAAAGGAAAAACAACCGCATTTGGTAAAAAAGAAATTGCTTTTTCACCATGACAATGCACATCATGGAAAACTCAACAGAAATTGAATGAACTAGCTCTTTGTGACTACTTCCTGTTCCCAAACCTGATAAAATGGCCTGGTGAAAGGAGATTCAAATCAAATGAGGAAGTTGAATGGAAAACTGATGCATATTTTCGAGGACTTGATAAATCGTACTACAAGGATGACCTAATGAAATTGGAAAAACTTTGGACTAAGTGTATCGAACTAAAAGGAGACTATGTCGAGAATTAAAATGAAATTTTGAAGAAAAAGTTGTGTTCTCATGTTCAAACTGCCTATGTAGTGTCACTAACCATTATGTAAGGAATTTGACGTAAAAAATGTACCCCAGATTTGTCATTATTTAATTTGACATATTAATGCTTTAAATATCTGCTGTCATTTCCTATTTGTTAAAATTATTATTTATAGTTTAGATTTCATTAACTCATTGTAAGTATATTACATTTATCCTGTATAACTTTTATTAAAAGACAAATTCTTTTGGGAACTGCTGATTTTAAAACATACCTTGTTCATTCTATTATTTAACATAATTCGTGCAAATTTGAACAACGCGAAATTGGCTTTACCTACTTTTACAAACGATTCTACCAAAGCATACATTATTATCTGTTTGTACCCTTAAAACTTTTAAATTAAATCCTTTAGCGGTCATTTCTCGGTGACCGGCTTTTAAGCACGAGATTTCTTACTTTCCTCGAGACACCGTGCCTCATCGGCGGACATTCGTTATCTGCATGAGAACAACAACTCATTACCACGGGATATGACCACTTTTTATAAAAACGCCTTTCAAATGAAAATTCAATTTGAATATCTTATGCTCTAATTAGTGCGCCATAACTCTCTAGTCAAAAATAAAAAAATTTCCCGCCTACAGAAAATTTCAATCTTCGACACAACTTCTGTTGACTCTTTGCGTATCAATAATTAGTTACATCTTTGATTGCCAATTAACCTATCAATTTCATTTAAAATGAAATGAAGAGTAGTTTAAAGTAATTGCTAGAATTTCTTCAAAATTACAAAATTTATATAGAGTTAGAGTTAAAAATGTACCCCAGTGGTTCTCTTACAATTTTTAAAAAGTTGAAAATTTTTCGAAAATGGCATTGAGTACGGTCACCACGATCTGCAGCATTTGATTCGCTAGAAAACTTACCATAAGGAAATTTAAAAAAATTTTAGAGCAATAAATGTTTGGTTTCTGAAGAAACAATTGCGAGCTACAAAGGAACAGATTTCGGACTAAAGTTATTTATATATCTAAAGAAAGACGTATTGAATTTTTCCTATTTAGAGGAGTTATCCGTCTTTCCTCAGGAAAGCGAGGAGCATTTACATT
The DNA here is from genome assembly GCA_024586415.1 of Phrixothrix hirtus. NCBI lineage: Eukaryota > Metazoa > Arthropoda > Insecta > Coleoptera > Phengodidae > Phrixothrix > Phrixothrix hirtus. The sequence goes on along the minus strand of JAHWXV010213827.1, from coordinate 6,010 downwards.
TTGTAAGCGGTTTTCTTAAAATTGCTGAATAAATTATTTCATATTAAACTTTATTTTTTTAAATCCTCGCTTGGGGGGTCTGGATCCACATCCATGTATAAAAGATCATTTTAGTGGATCTTGAAGGTAACATGGCTGTGCTTAATTTTCATCAATGTGCCAGCTTGGGAAAGGGGGCATAACTCCTGAATCCGCCATTTTGCTGATCTAACGTATCTAATGCATTTTCCTAGTCATTGTATGAGCGATCGTCAAACAAGCGGATGTGTAAAAGCATATCTAAAAGCGATAGACACAAGGGCATCCACAAGGAAGTGTTTAAGGAAATGAAACCACACATGTATAACAACTACCTTTAAAAATAAAGAAAGTTATTTAGCAGGTGTTTGTATGAGCTTCTTTTCCACTCAAGTAAATGTCTCTACCGACGCTACGAAAAATTTGTATTATCCTCTTTAATATTGATGTATATCTCAGAAACAGAGGCTCGTACGGCACTAACGCTTATTACATTTTTTGTTTCCAAATATTTAGCGAATGTTTTCTCACTAAACAAGCCTCTCAAAATAATAATAAACCGTTTCAAAGATACGAGCTGATTTCTGCAAAACGAAAACCTAAATTTGATTCTTTTCCCTCAATAACCCTGAAGCAATTACCATTAGGACACTTTTTGTAATAACCAAAATTGTTCTACAGGGCCTATGCAAATTTTTTTGTAATAAGACTTATTGTGATTAATGTGCGTCATTTCAGAGCTATTGGCTTCAGCAGAGAATTATATCAGGCGCACGACCGCCGTTTCCAAAATGGCGGATTCAAGAGTTATGCTTGTTTTACCAGCTTGGCACTCTGGTGTAAATTGATCCCATACATGGCGTCTTCAACATCAACTATGGAGTGGATACAAAGTCCTTTTACAGCAACTGGATTTATAAACGGTTTTATAGTTTCTAATGTTTACGGATTACCTACTTTTTGTTCTGCTCTAAGAACTTTAAGGGACAGTAAGCCTGAGGGAATAATAATCCTAAATAATATACGTTAAAATTATGGATTTTATATATACTTATAAACTAATATTCTATTAAAGCTTAAAGTTTTTAACAAAGGTAGCAGAAAGAGGCAGGTATCGTTTAAAAGACAATTGATCAATAAACTTTGTATAAAATGTATTTAAAAAGGTAAATATAATTTTTAGAAATTAAATATACAATTAAAGAAAATAAAATGTAATTGATTAAGTGAAGCTTTTGGTGAAATAAGAAACAATTTATTGATATAAATACTGTGAGTAATTCTGTTCTAACGATAAGATTTATATAGATACATGTGTTCATTTCTCGGTTAGAACTTATTCCCTTGTAGGTTAAATCTCCGAAAAATTTAAGGAGTGCCAAAATATTTTACCATTTTACCCTGATTTATGTTTGGCTTGAATAAATCATTGCTGCGGTTTTCGGGGTTTGATATTAGTTTCCTATTATTTTCCGTTGTAAATTTAAAATCCTTTCACGAAATCCGTTCTACACATGTATCGAATTTTTACACTCCGTATTTGCATAAAGTAAAATCACATTTTACAATCTATATTCTCAGTTCACATTTATACCACATTTAGCTTAAATGTGCATTTATGTACCATCAAATTTAATAAAAATCAGAAACTAAGTACGGAATTAAACTGCTAAAATAAAAATATTAATATTAGTAATTATATTATATTTGGAGGTGCAAACAATAGACTATAAAATGTATTTGTTAAATTTCATATTGCATACATAAATGCAAATCTAAGTTAAATGCAGTATAAATGTGAACTGAGACTAGAACCAATATGTTTAAAAATTTAACACTATAAGAGAGAAATCTATGTGCAATAATAATAAAAGTGAATTAACTTCCAGACGGAATAAGTTTATTACAATCAACAGAAGTAAAAATTTTAAAGTGTACTGGTTTGGCTTAAATTGTAGTTTAAATGTTCAATACAGTTATAAAAGATGTAAAATTAGGTATACTACATCCTCATGGCAAACGAATAGTATTGGATTATAACATATTCTATACGTTTTATATGTACTGTGATTCCGTTTGCAATTCATTGGGGTACATTATTACAAATGAAACGAATAACATATGCAGATAACGTTTTTAGCTATTGGCTTTTTCAAATATCATCCATTAAGTCGTCTTTTATCCATTCTCTTTATCTACAAATTACTGTGTAAATAATCCTTAGTAGCATTGTATAACTAAATTTGTATAAATTGCTGAACGAACTTATCGCATCACAAAAGAATGTAAAAGCTACAATTTTCATATCAATATAAAAGCGTTCGAGGTACACTATAGTAAAAAGGACTATTATAAAAGATTAGTGGAACTTTATTGCGCATTTAAGGAAAAACAGGAAAATTTTACAACCGTCGCAGAATCTCAATAATGATAATAATAAACAAATTTGAAATAAAAGCATACATAAAGTGCCAACACGTTCGTTACTAGCTCTAGTTCAGGGTTATGAAATTAATAATTTATTTATACTAGGCGCGAACGTCGCCTTTATCAATTTCACCCAAATAAGAACAACTACTTACTTGTTTTTTATGAACTTACGAATAATTACCTTATAAGCTCTATTTAAATATTTTAAATTTGTCGTGTGTCAAATTACCTTAACACTGTATTTAATAAACAAAATCAAATTTGGTTTAAATACTTATAATTGTAAAAAAACGTCCAAATAAAAACAATTCATCTTAATACAATTAAATTTTAATGATATGAATCGTAGAAAATAAATTACTAGTACTACTTTAGATAAGACACCTATTCTAATATGTAACAGGAATTCCTTGTCCGAATTTATTTACTAATGACAGCCTAAATGTAGTTCAAGTTTAGTCAATGTCACACCTAAACACTTTACTAATGAGTTTTAAATTTTTTGTAAAATAAAAGGATATTAACATTTCTTATTAAAATTCGTCTTGATCAAAATTTTAGATTCTTCGAGATTTTGATTGTTATGAACACTGTAGTTTTATTTAATTCTTATTTAGAACTAAATCTTCATTAGATAATTTACTTATTAAATTTCTATTTTGAGCGGTCTTAAATCAACTTGTGACTTCTAAAGCTGCAAATTCTTTATGATGTTTCGTAATACGTATTTGTTACGATTTTATTTATTGGACTGAACCTTATCGTCAAATGTTACCTTAGGTGTTGTTGAATTACAGATTCGATCACTAACATTTGTACTTCGATCACTTAATTAATATTACTCGAAGTAGTTAAGCGTTCAACTATTATTGAGGGACAGACGTTGTTTTTTGCTCTGCATGTCTTTTTATCAATTTTTCATGTAATAGGGATTTCTACTACCCTTTGTATATTATGAAATTATTGCTTTGTAATTTCTGTCGTCATTTCTATGAATGTTTTATTATTTTAGAAACATCCTTTTTGTTCTACACAGGAAGTATTAGGGTTTAAACATATTGTTTTTGGATATTATCTAATTACTTATTACTAATATCTTGAAAAATGCAAGTGAATCATGACCATTTGATTTAGCTTGTGTTTCATGCTAAAAACATTTTAATTTTGAATTAATTTAATTTTAACTTCATTGAATTAAGAGGTTTTGAACAACGTGATTTTAATAACATGTCACGTCTCTCCTTGCACTCACTATTTCATTGAGACCTATACGCACTCCTAGGATTGTTTTCTCCCTACCTTTGTAGCTAAGCGACAATGAACACGAGATTGGAGACGTTATTTCATCATACCCTATACATGCAATAGCAGTATAGCAGTATTAGTTCTAATTGGTATAAATCAAATATTACTTCTGCAAGCTATTGTTCTAAGACGTCAACAGCGTGCGGAGAGGAACTCTTCCCAATGAAGAACGCGAAAACTATCACAAACTATTCTAAACTGCTCTTCATGTGAAAATGACATATAGCTCGGTACGTACCGTTGATAACATGCCTTCCTGTACCTTTATAAAACCCCTGCAAATGCGACCCTTGAAACTGCATTGCATTCTAAATGATGTTCTCGTCTACGCCTCCATATTCTTTGATGCTCATCTAATGCAGCGTGCAACAGGATTCACCTATAAAATGAACATGTCCTTTTCTTTCATTATCCAGTGAGCACGTTATTTGAAGAATTATAATCTGATTGCTTTGTAAGCCCTGGTATGAAGAAATCATATGGTAGTGCATCAGAAATGTTAGCTTTCTTTAGCGTTTGTTTAAGGAACGGATTAAAAATATTTTATATGTAGAGGACCTCGTTATTAAAAATAATGCTTACAAGTAATAACTGATTTTTACGCTATTGTTACATGCTGATGCAATAGATATTAATTTACGATAACATCAGCGTATCTTTTATTATAGCACTACAGTTAATAATGTTTTTTGTCTAGCCTTCTTCTCTCTTGAATCAAAACAAGTAGAATAAAAAATTATAATATTAAGCGGCGTTTAAATTCAAGTTCTCGATAATGTTTTTCTGACATTTTATAGCTAAACTGCTGCATTCCGTTGTTTATCACTAAGCTGATTACAGATTTGAAAATGATCCCAAAGCACAGTCAAGTAGAATAACTGGTTGTCCATTTTGTTTGGGTGCACTGTAACCAATCCTACTCTTGATGGTACAAAGTATGTGTACAACGCCTCAGGTAGTTATCATCAGAAAGAGAGTGGGTCCAAGAGTTGAAACAGCAAGTAGGGTGTACGTTTGTATCAAGTCCAAAGCGTTTGGAACGGATATAATAAACAGTTTAGCCGAAACTAATTAATTAACTAAATAAAACGGGATAAAGATATGTCAGAGGATGTTATCGAATAGGATAGGTTTGAATTTAACAAAGGGGGGAATTTGTATATTCATTTGTAAAGTTGCAACTCAGTTTTCACAGTATATTTCTTTAAATGTAAATTCTTAATTATGAATGTTACTGTAGATATTTTATTCTGGCCAGATTAATTCAATTTAATATTCTTAATTATGTAATTTATACTGTATATTTCATATATTTGTGCAAATTGATTTTAATATTAGTTGAAATATTTTTACTAATCCTTTTTGTAATAATTAACACAATACGGTTTTAAATATCATTTATTTACTAATGAAATATTAATACTTTAACGAAATGCATGTCAGAAACTATGTACAGATTTATTTAAATTCTATATACAACTATTAAAACCAACAATAAAGATTTGTTGAACGTTGAAGCTTTTTCAAATAACATTTATGTCCAAATTTAATTTAGCTAAGTTCCTCACCCTTATCCGAGTGAAAGTGTACTTTGCTTAGTCTTTATAAATCCCGACAGAGTTCGCAGTAATTTGGACGGGATCGATGTTTGCTAATTTCAGATCATTGATTACGGATAATAAGATGACCGCAGCTGTGTATTTACACACGTTGATAATTAGTTTCAAATTATTCTTAGTATTTGACTACATTAATTACGGCAGTATCAGTTATTTAGTGTTTAGCGCTTTTCAATGTTTGTGAGGTGTTTGTTTTTTTACGGTTCCGACAACTTCTAAAAGAGGTTATCATGCAGGACCTGCCCAAAAATTCACGATTAATCGTGTTTTTTAATCGCTAGGAATAAGTGTTTATACCCTACTCTGTGTCCAAAGTCATGCTTTCAGGAAAGGAAATATTAAAGGTAAGGCTAAGCTCTAAATAAAAAATGCATGCTTTTAGTCAAATATACACGGTGTTTCTATGTAAACGGTATGAAACAACAGACTGATTTTTCATCAATAGTCACTTAATTGATTCTTTTAGATTGCTAACAGCTAAATGCTAATAATTCGAATCCGTGGACTTTAATATACAGCGTGTGTATAAAGTAAGGAGTAAAATTAATATATGTTTTATCATCGCTGTTTGGAAGAAAAGCTCAGACACGTCGATTTTAGTATTTTCCTAGGAATTTTATGGACATTAATTTTATTTT